>PVIR01006768.1:0-63908 GCA_004026965.1 Petromus typicus
GTTCCGGCGCCTGTCTCGCAAGCGCAAGGACCCGGGTTCGATTCCCCGGTAACCACATAACAATACTGGGTGTGGAGACTCACGCCCAGCAGCAACCAGTACCACATACCACAGTGCCGGGCGTGGTGGCTCACGCCTGTAATCCCAGCACTCGGGAGGCAGAGGCAGGAGGATTGTGATGTGAGTTTGAGGCTGAGCTAAGGGCCAGCCTGAACCACAAAGCGAGACCCTGTCTCCAAAAACCTAAAAAAAAAAAAAAAAAAAAAAAAAAAAAAAAAAAAAAAAAAAAAAGAAATCTAGAGACTGAACAAGGAGATTCGGTATGACTAGGAAAGGGAAGGTGGTAGAGGAGATGAGACGGCGGCTAGGGAGAGGATTTCGAAATGCCAGAGATTTTGAAACAGGTAGTACCGCTTGACCTCCATCCTGAGCGCCGGTTTTATTTGTTCAGCTACCTGCCAGGCATTTTCCGAGGAGCCTGTTGTTATTTTCTCAAAGATAAACTTCTAAACGTGAATACTTTATTTCTTCCAAAGTTATTCTTCAGGTCTTATCTATTTCCGTAGTATTTTTCTTTTCTGGTTGAAGTGTCTGGAAGCGGAGTATTTTAACTGTCTCATTTAGTCCATGCACCCAACTGTATAGAGAAGACACTATTTATTACATTTTATATATGAAGACATTGAGGCTGAGGATTTTCCAGGGTCACAATATTAGAAGTGGCATAGCATGACCTTGACTCAAAATAAAGGGGAGACGACTCTGTATGTGGTTCAGTGCCAAAGCCTGGATTTGACCCTCAGTACCACCCTCTTTCTCCCCCCAAAGTGCAACTGGGATTCAAAGCCCAAGACTTTTGGATTGCAGAGTCCTTATGCCACTCCCTTGCTCTAGCTTTCAGGGATCCCTGAGGTGTTCAGGCACAGGGAACAGGCTGTACAATGAAACGGCGTAGTGGGTGCTCCTGGAGCTTATGCATTGGTAGGATAATAGTACCGAGGGACAAAGCTTGTCTAGAGCAATGATCAGAATTTTTGCTTCATATTGTAGTCAACTAAGAAAGTTTTAAGGGCCAAGAATTTAGCTCAAGTGCTACCATGCCTACCTTGGAAGCACAAGGTTTGGAGTTCAATCCCTGGTACCAACACCAAAAAAAAAAAAAAAAAGAGTTTGACAATGAATGTGATGCTTTATCTGGCTCTTGCAGAGCAGCTGAAACAAAACTTTTGAGAACAGGGTCCAGGATTGGTATTAGATGCTGCCCAGATGATTCTGCTATCCAGCCAGGGTGGAGAGCCATTCATCTGGTGCAGGATAGGAAAGATAGGTTATAAAAATAGGAAAATTGTAGGCTATACTGACATTTATCTGTTATTTTTTGGACATCTCTGAGGCATTTATTGTATTCTGTGAACTGGCAAATGTACTAAACAATGGGAAACCAAAATCAAGTTTAAGTGCACTGTCTAGACTAACTGGGAAAGGAGACTAAAATGGGCTCAGTACTATGCGGTGGGTCTTTTAGTATTGAATGTAGGAATCCTTAATGCTTGGGTGACAGAAGGATCTAGGATGCAGTTTTGGATCTAGCTGTTACTTTGTTGTCTCTCCTTGTACATAGTTACACCCGAGTATTTATAAACAGAGCATATTGTAACTGACTCTCCCTTTGACTTTTTCTTTATTGGAGTAGAGTGAATGTGTGCGTGTTTGTGTGTATTAAACCCAAAATATATGTGTAGCTTGGTTACGTAGGAATTTCTTTATGGTATAGTACAGGGTTTATAAAAATACTTTTTATAGAATGGAACATTATATTCTGTATTATAGATAGCCACTGATTTCAGTTAAAAGGTTTAGTTGAAGTTTTTCCTTTTGGGCTTCAATGACAGAATACTGTTCCTTATTGATGATGTGATTCAGTGGGGTTCCCTGGTTTAGGGAATCCTCTGGGAGAAGTTCAGTAACAACTGGGATGAAAGGGATAAGTAGGAGTTACTTAAATAAAATAAGAGGCGAGCCCTTTCCAGATTAACTAATGGATATTTACTCTTCTTAAAAATTTCTCTAATCTTAGAGAGGTTTCACCAGATGTAGTTGGTAGAAAGCCTGGCCGTTTGTACTTTGAAATGCCTTTAATTAGTATAGAAGCTGTTCTTGTCCTTCCAACATACTTATGTTTTCATTTATTAATCATTACACTCCCATTATCCTTACTTTGCAGAGGGTAAATTATGACTTAAGAGTTATATAAAGGGTGGGCCGGGGAGTTAGCTCAGTGGTTCCGGCGCCTGTCTCGCAAGCGCAAGGACCCGGGTTCGATTCCCCGGTAACCACATAACAATACTGGGTGTGGAGACCCACACCCAGCAGCAGCCAGTACCACATACCACAGTGCCGGGCGTGGTGGCTCACGCCTGTAATCCCAGCACTTGGGAGGCAGAGGCAGGAGGATTGCTGTGATGTGAGTTTGAGGCTGAGCTGAGGGCCAGCCTGAACCACAAAGCGAGACCCTGTCTCCAAAAACCTAAAAAAAAAAAAAAAAAAGAGTTATATAAAGGGTTTGGTCAAGCCTATACAGCTACCCAAAGACAGAAACACATGACATTTTGTGCTTTGTGAGAACAGCCTTTGCTGTGCCATGAAAATTAGGCATGCAGAGCTTCTGCTTTGTCCTATAAAGAATCCAGTATTTAAAGACATCTTGGACTACCCACCCCCACCGTGCACACTTTGTAAAACAGCTAGATGGTGTTTACTTGCCAGATTTAACTTTCCAAGATTGATAAAACTGTCTGAATCTAAGTGTTAATTTCTTCCAGATTTACAATAGTTAATGATTTTGTCAAAATCCCAACTGGTAATTACTTAAGGTTTTGATCATTGTATTTTATAGTGAAAGCATGACCCTTTAAAATGTCTTAATCTTACATAAAGATTTTACTTAAGAAAAGAAACAAACATGCTAAAGATGTGCTGACTGTTGGATTTCTCAGGATGTTTCCAGGGTTTTTAGAGACTTTAAGAATTGTAACTAGGCCTGGTGGTGTGTGTCAATGGGAGGCCTAGGTACATGGATTACAAGTTTGAAACCAGCTGTGCAACTAGCAACTTAATGAGACTCTATCCCAGAGTGCAAAATAGAAAGGGGTTGGGGAGAGCTCGGTGTGAAAGCCCTAGAGTCGGTCTGTAGTACTGGAAGGAAAGCAATTGTATTTCTGTACTTCCCTTTTTGAAATAAAGTGGGCTTAGTATAATATGTCACTGCTATACATAACAAGCCATTTTTGGAATGAAACATACTGTCAGTCATAAAAGTATGTATAAGAAATATATTTAATTTTTTAGATATAATTTTTATACATTGTTAAATTTTTTCTCTTAAATATTGAAAAGTCTTAAAACAATGTTTGAATACGTTTGTTGCATTTGGAGAATAATGATAGCTAAGAGCTATTAGTAAAATATCAGTTATTCTAGATTTAAAATAATTACCATGCCCTCATGCCTACTAATCTTCTCTTTTTCTGAATTCAGGATATATAGAGTTGACATTTGCTGCTAAAGATGGCAGACCCAGATGTCCTCACCGAGGTTCCAGCAGCCCTGAAGAGGTTAGCCAAGTACGTGATCCGGGGTTTTTACGGCATCGAGCATGTGCTGGCCTTGGACATCCTGATTCGGAACCCCTGTGTGAAAGAGGAGGATATGCTGGAGCTACTCAAGTTTGATCGGAAGCAACTTCGATCAGTTTTGAATAATTTAAAGGGAGACAAGTTCATCAAATGCAGAATGAGAGTAGAGACTGCTGCAGATGGGAAAACCACTCGCCATAACTACTACTTTATCAATTATCGTACTCTTGTTAACGTGGTAAAATACAAACTAGACCACATGAGAAGGAGAATTGAAACAGATGAGCGAGATTCCACCAACCGGGCCTCCTTCAAGTGTCCGGTCTGTAGTAGTACTTTCACAGACTTAGAAGCTAATCAGCTGTTTGAACCTATGACAGGTGAGCCTTAATCCAGTTTGTGAATTAAGTGAAATAAGATGTGAATCCAGTTTTTAAAACTGATTCTTCTAGGTTTTAAATTAAGTGTGCATTTTTTTCTTTTTCTTTTTTTTTTTTTAAGTTTTTTGAGACAGGGTCTTGCTTTGTGGTTCAGGCTGGCCCTGAGCTCAGCCTCAAACTCACATCACAGCAATCCTCCTGCCTCTGCCTCCTGAGTGCTGGGTTTACAGGCTTGAGCCACCATGCCCTTCACCGTGGTATGTGGTACTGGTTGCTGCTGGGCGTGAGTCTCCACGCCCAGTGTGGTATGTGGTTACCGGGGATCGAACCCTGGTCCTTGCGCTTGCAAGACAGGCGCCGGAACCACTGAGCTAACTCCCAGCCCTAAGTGTGCATTTTTAAAAAGGGAATAGATTGGTGTGAATCAGCAGTCAGTTTTACCGACCTGGTTGTTCAGGATTTAAGTTTTCCCAGACCTTCTTCCTCATGAGGAAGTAGATTTGTCCAAGGGAGTTTTCTATCCATGCCTCTCCTGCTTCTGCCCCTACAGTCATGCCTTACTTACCACTGTATCCTAATCTGAAGGACTGAGTTCTATTACTCCAAAGATATTCTCACTTTATTTTTTGATCTCTTCTTTCAGCAAGTATTCAAGCACCTGTTTGTACTATTCTCAGCAGATCAGCTGGTTGCAACACTGTATATGTAAATGCCTTGTTAGTGGAAGTAAAAAGTGCTATCAGGAGTACATAATTAGGGTGTAGAGTCTGGCTTTAGCGAAGGCCTTAAGTAATAATTGAGACAGAAGGGATGAGTGAGAGTTATTCAGATAAAATAAGAGATGAACCCTTTTCAGATTAGCTCATGGGTACTTGCTGCCTCTTAGCCGTACACTA
The DNA here is from genome assembly GCA_004026965.1 of Petromus typicus. Lineage (NCBI taxonomy): Eukaryota > Metazoa > Chordata > Mammalia > Rodentia > Petromuridae > Petromus > Petromus typicus. The sequence continues at coordinate 4,912 of PVIR01006768.1, forward strand.
ATGGAGGAGAATTTCAGCAACGTGTATAATTCACGTCTTAACACACACTGTGCTTTTAAGAATTTTTCTTATCAGTGCAATGAACAAAAGAATATATTTTCCAAAAATGCATATTTCTAGCATTTACATGAGAAATTTTAAAGTGCTAGGTTGGGTAGAGTTATTTTGTCTGGTTCTTAAACTAGAAAAAAAGGCTGTAGTTAATCACCTAGATGAATTTTTCCTTATTTTCTGGAGATACAAATCTGTAGAGGGACACGTTGTTAAATTAGATTATCCCCTTATAATAGTGGAATTTGAGAGGAGAGGGTCAGTTAACTTGTAGTTGGTTTTTGTTTTTTTTTTGAGACGCAGTTTCACTTTGTAGTTCAGGCTGGCCCTGAGCTCATCCTTGAACTCACAGAAGTCCTCCTGCCTCTGCCTCCCACGTGCTGGGATTAGAGGTGTGAGCCACCAGCCCAGCACTGTGGTATGTGGTACTGATTGCTGGTGGGCGTGAGTCTTCATGCCGAACATTCTTTTTTTTTTAAATCTTTATTGGTACATTACATATACACATCATGACTGCACTCAGCAATGAGAATGTGTACCAGCATATGACACAACTTAATTCTCATTTTTTTCCCATAGCCCTACCCACCCTACCATGCCCACCCCCTATATACATAAATTTTCTTTCCTTTCTTTTTTGTTATAATCTCATTATTTTTCCCCCTTCACCCCATTTCACTTTGAATATTTTCTATTTCACAATATACAGCATACATTCTAGAACTCATTTACATCTTTATTTTCTCAGACCAGAGAAAAGATGCAATATTTATGTGGTTACTGGCTATCCAACCGGGGCCCTTGCACTTGCAAGGCAGGTGCCCGAACCACTGAGCTAAATCCCTGGCCTCCCTTTTAGTTTTAAATGTTTAATTGAGAATTTAATAATTTTTAGCTTATAATTTTACATTAAAAATTTTAGTATAAATTTTTATACTTGAAACATTTTAAGAATTACATATTTGTATACATGCTTAATTTTCTGATTTTTATATATGTTATATAAGGTACCTTTTAAAGAAGCTTTAAAATTTTAAATAGGAAATGATCTCAATATCAATTTAGATTATTAACAAAAAGCACTATTGAGCCAGAGGCCTTTATTTACTTTGTCCTTATAAATTATGATACATTTGTTTTGATAAAAAAAATCACTTAAAGAATTGTCATTTTGTCATGAAATATTTGTTTGAACTTATTTACCTAGAATGTCTTAATTAAGAGAGATCTTCTTAATAAAATATCTTAACCATTTGATTATAAGAATTGCTTGAGTGCTCTATAAAGGAGGAAGATTGCAGAATATATCCAGAACTGTTTCACAATAGACTAGAAAGGTCTTGTGGTTTTTGCCATTTACCCTGGTAGATTTCTTAAAGAGCTCTGGGGTTTGGTTTTGTGATTCTCTGCAGATGGTGGTACAGTGGTCCTGTCTCCATCATTCTTGACTGCAGTGGAAGGTGTTAGCCAGTTCTCAGAGAGGGTAATCTGAAGTAATATGCTTACACTATATTCATCATTTGCGTCTTAGTTAATTTCATGAAACTTTGTAAAAGGAAATGAATCCACTACTTGTATGTCATTATTTAGGAGATTGGTCTAAGGTGCTCTTTGAATTTCACCAGTGTTTCATGCTTAAAGAAACTAGCTATGATGAACAGCCTGTGGGAGAACTAGCCTGATATTCAGATAGAACAGGAATTATTTGAATCAGTGAACTGAGATAGGATAAACAGAGACGTGAAAACATTTGTTTTGAAAGAGAGCTAAACGACATCTGTGATCATACCACCTGAAGTACACCTAATCTCTTCTAAAAGAAAGATACTCTGGTGAAATCTGTGTTGTGATCAGTCTAAACAAATATATTTTAAATATGAGGGCTGTTGTCAGTATGAAAGTCAAAAGGAGCATCACTTACCTTGATGTCATCTGGATGGTAGGTTCCCGGAGCAGTCTGTACTAATATACTTGGTTGCATTTCTTTTCCCTTAGTAAAGCCTGAGTTATCATGACTGAAAATTTGCAATTATTAGGAGCCTGTTCTGAGAATGAACCTGTCTTTTGATCATGATTTAGCCTTCATTGAATTTTTCTTGAAAGACAGAAAATACCTGGCTCCCTGTCTACGCAGTTCTGGTGTTTTTTTATTGTTGTTGTTTTTCTTTTTAACTGTTAATACCTGGGAGCATCATTGATCTGTACATTGTCTTGAGAAATGTAGTTATTTCTCTTCTGTCCTCTTGCTTGGTTCTCATCTGTCCTCCATTGTGAAAATGTGAAATAAACATTTGGTATATGTAGCCAGGGAAGAAGAGTTTTTTCTGCACTGTGTAAGTTGTTAGGCTGCAGCTATCATTCTAACCTTTTCCCATGTAAACCTATCCTATCCTCCTGGTTACTACTGGATATTGATAACATTTCTGAATGTATATCTAGGCAAATAATGAGAGTAACCGCTGGCTTCTACTTTTATTCCTTTTTCAACAGGTCCAAGGTTGAATTGGTTTATCCTTGCCAGTAGGGAACATTTAGGAATTAGATTTGAAGCATTCTGTATTTTACTGGGCTTTTGTTTTGTTTTTTATAAAAAGGTTATTAAATCTGCGGGTAGCTTTTTATCACCAGACAAACAGTGGTGACTCCTCGATGGGCATCTAAGAAGCACCTAACAGTTTTGGGCTTAAGACTCTGAGCTCAGCAAGGATTATTTACCAGTGTAAATAATGATCTCTTTATTGCAATGATCTCCTTATTTCAATTTACATCTTGTAGGTTCTCTCCATTACAATTTTGCCTTTGGTATTCACTCTCTTTAAATAGACTTAGTATTTCTATTTTAGCAGTTTCAGCCACTGGTGATTTAGTTAATGACACTTCCAAGTTAGATTCAGCAACGTGTCCTGTTTTCTTTTTAAATGTTAAGGTTAAGTGATACAGAAATAGCTTTGTATTTTCCATTTTTAATTTAAAAATAGATAGCCATAATATCAGAAAATATGAAAAAAGTCACTCCCCAAACTATCACCTTTTGCATATTAATTACCTTTAGGTTTAATCAAGTCTAGAATAGTTTGTGATCTCTTGGATCCTTAATGTACCAAACTCTTGTTTCTAGTTAGTGTCCACAGTATGTTTTGGTAGAATTCCCTGTTTCCTTACTGTTGCTTTTGGCTTATTTTATTTTATCTATTTTTTACTGGTATAAACTACGTGCTCTAAACCTTCGTCTGTCTTGCATTTTATTCCTGTTAAAGTTTTTCCTTAAGAATTCTGAATGGTAGGAATATAGAACAAAAGAATATACTTTTACAGCTTCCATAAAAGCATGTATGACACTGAAGTAAGTGAAGTAAAATTGGTAGGTGTTTGAATTAGAGATAGTTTGAAGGCCTGAATTTAGTTGGAGACCATGGGATCTCGTTTTCAATAAACCTTGAGGTGAAAGATAATTTGAATTTTAAAGACAGTGTAAATATATATTCAAATTTTAAAAATAGGAATTGAAAGATTGTCCAGTTCAGTGTATAAAATGATGTTTGTGTGGGTGCCACATGCATCATTCCTATCATGTACTGTTGGATTTATGGGTCTTACAAAGTAGTGTAATGCATAAATCTAGAAATATATGAAGTGTTAGCATGTTAGAGAGTGAATATTAGGGAAGAATAGGAGAGTCTTCGAGGAGCTGGAGCTTACTTTTGTGTGACTCCTTGAACATTTAGATTGAGAAACACTAGCTTTCAGAATTAGCATGAAGAAATCTTTAATAACTCTCTAATAATTTTAAAAGTAGCCAACAGTGGAATAGATGAATTCTGAGGTACTTGGAATATTCTTATTTGTTATCTATGTGGGATATTTGTAGTTCAGCTTGGAATTAAATCATAAGTTCCTCATTGCCTCCTGACTGCAAATGATTTTTTTTTTTTTGGTTTAGATAAGTCAGTTGTCTGATCCCTGTATCATTGAAATTTCTTTTGCATTTCTTTTATGTATTTTTCAATTATTAAGGTACTGTTTTTTTGTGAAACTCTCAGACTTGTACTAATGTTTGCCCTCATAGGACAGATTACTTTTTTCTGTCTTCTTTTCTCAATATTTTGAACAAGACATGACTTTTAGGGCTGGGGGTCCGATTCCCCGGTAACCACATAACAATACTGGGTGTGGAGACCCACACCCAGCAGCAACCAGTACCACATACCACAGTGCCAGGCGTGGTGGCTCACGCCTGTAATCCCAGCACTCGGGAGGCAGAGGCAGGAGGATTGTGATGTGAGTTTGAGGCTGAGCTCAGGGCCAGCCTGAACCACAAGGCGAGACCCTGTCTCCAAAAACCTAAAAAAAACAAAAAAAAACAAAGAGATGACTTTTAAGCAGTGGTTTTAGTGACTGGAGTGCTAAAAGCTTGGACAAAAAGAAATCTAAGATTATTTTCCCAGTTGCTGATGCCTCAGTCTTCTGAAATTTTGCCCAGGATGACTTAATTAGAAAATTATAAGGGAAAGCTCCAAAGTGGGCATTTGGATGGGGGCATGACAGATGATTACTAGAATCAGTAAAATGAACATATAATAACAAGTTATCAAAAAAGGTAAGACACAAGTGTCTTATCCACCTTCTGTCTCACACCTTTGATTTTTTTTTTTTTTAAATCTGCTGCTTTTTATCTTGAAAACTTGAAATTCTTTTTAAAGCCTTCATGTTTTATCTGTTTTGCATTTTGAGGCCAAAATAGAGGTAATTTATTTATGGAAAAGTGCTTCCTTGTTTTGATGCTGGCAAACAAAACTAATTTGATTATTATTTTTAAATATTCATGTTAGTACCACAGACTTTATTTTTTAGTACTAGAGATTGAACCCAAGACTTTCGCACTGAGGTACATCCCAACTCCTTCTTTATTTTGAGATAGAATCTCACATAGGTTGAATTTGAACTGTGACTCAGCTGCCTCAGCCTCAGAAGGTGGGCATCCCTGTACACTGCATTAAGACCATAAACTTTTTCAAAGAAATTGTCATTTTTTTCTCCCATCCCCCAGCATAGTAGTTTTTATTCCTCTATAGTGAGTTCTAGAATTTAGGAATAAAGCATGATTAGACCAAATCTAGGTAAAGGCCCATTTGAGGGAAGATTGAAGTCAGCTTCATTGACAATCTTAATTTTTTGAGAGAAAAGAAGGGATTGTATTGAGCATATCGTGAATACATTTGAGATTTTTCTGAATTTAAAAAATACTAACTATCATTCTTTTAACATGCTTATGAATATTTTTGCAGTCTGATGTGTGCTGCAGTGAATATTAAGGGATTTTTCATTCTTTTTATTATAGGTAAATCATAAAATGAAATGTGTAACCTGTGTTGCTATTAGCAGATAACAACAGTTATTTTTTTCTGTTTTTTTCTTTATTCAATTAAACTAAATAAATTTGCTTTATGAAAATAAATTGGAAAATAAAATAAAAGATGACTGACTTTTTGAGACTTCCAATGTTTGACTTAACGTTTTAACGTACATTCCCCTGAATGTTCTGAGTTGTAAAACTTGTAAGTGAAGTTCTTATAATGCTTTCTAGAGTAGCTCAGGATAATTATGTAATTCTGCATATTTATTAGAAGAGAATTAACCGATTTTGGAAGGGTCAAGGATCGGTTGGGGCTCAGAAGTGGAGCACTGCTTAGTATGTAGTCGGCTCTGGGTTTGATTATCAGCACCACAAAAAGCCACTTTTCTTTGTAAAAATTTGTAAGTACATGTGTAGATAAATTTATTAAAGAATGAAACAGAAAAGAATGCAGACTGAGGCAGCCTAGGTTTTCCACTGTTTGACTATTCCACTCAGCCTAGTCCCACTCAGGCTTTCTCTCCCTTAACAACTAATTATTCCTTTGGTAAAGCATTGTAGGCCGTCTTTTAGCAAGTGTAAAATTTAAGTTCAATTTCTAGTATAACCATATATGGCTTCTGTCGACTCATTTGATACCACTCTCATTTGGAACTCATTGACATTTTAAAAGGTTGGAGAAGCTTGGTTGTTCTATCACTGCTTCCAATTTGGAAGCCTTGGTTAGGAATTGAAATCTCTATTGAAAGTAGCTTTCACACCGAAAATATGCTCCGTTTAATTATAAGCATTCTTATTTTCCTAAGTTCTTCAATTTACTACCTTTCCCAATATATGTATATACATAGTACATAAAATATGCTAGTATGAGAGGAAAAAATGTCCAAATACACTTCTTAGGGTATGTGGTTGTATTTTTCTAGTACAGTAAAATTAATCACATGTTAATGTTTTATCTTGAAGTTTTATAGTTTTATCATTATCTCACTAAAATCCCACGAGTCCTTATTTTCAATGTGGAACTGTGAGTTGCCTTGTTTTGTTGTTTTGTTTTTCTGGGAGTATTTTGAGTGAGGAGTTAAAGACAACTAACAACCTAAAATACCTTGTATTCAGTTTTTTTCATGGTCTCACGGGGAAGAGTTACCATTGCTGTCTGTTGCCTAGGTTTTGTGCAGTTGTAAGGCCTTCACCCTGTTTTCATTAGCTAGACTCATTGCTTTTACTCTTTGTGCCCATAGAGGCTATTTGCTGTTATAGCCAATAACTCTTCTAAAGAGTACATTAGATCCTGTCACTCTTCTCTTCAATACTTTGCAAAGGCTTCTTCTCTCATTCAGATAGTATAAGTCCTTAATAGCATGTATAATATCCTTTGTCTATTTCCCCAACTTGCCCCACTCCTGCCTGCAAATTTGGGAAACTATTTCTACCACTTGTTCACAGCAACCACCTTCCCGTGCCTTGCAGGTATCAAGCATGCCCGGACTCTATGTGCTCTTTCTCCTCACTTAGATACATGCGTGGTTTGCTCCCTTTCACATTCTTGCATTGCTGTATCATTACTGAACTGCCTGTAAATGAACAGTCCACCCTCCTTTTTTCTTTAGCCTTCTTCCTTACCCCTTCTTCCCATTCTTATCAGTACGTGCTTCAGTTTGGCTCCACTTACGTATGCAAAATGTTGAAAACCTTTGGGAAATGAGACCCCTGTTCTAGTGAGGGCTCTGGGGCAGCAGATATTGGATACTTGCTGTTTCCTTGACCATTGTTGCAACTTGACTCCTGCTTCACCACTGCGGCACTGGGCTGTGCATCAAAGCAGCTGGCTTATTTTGAATTCTTGGGGAGGGGTAGCTGAATAATATGCCACTTGCAGCCAACACCTTTTAAGTCTTTGATAATAAATTGTGGGCATTAGCTTCTTATTCATTGTGTGTGTATGTACACACAGTGAAGAAAACCAATTCAGTTCTAAATAATCAATTGTTTGGAGATGGGACTCTCATTTTATGTTTGTCCTTTCCTTTTCCTCAATTAGAAATTTCCAAAGCATTTTCTTTGTTAAACTGAGTAGGATAAACAGTTTTTGTATGGTTTTATTTGTACTTATGTTCTTGACTGAATATTCACAAGTGAGTCTGTCTCTGAGGCAAGACCTGAGTATTAATTCTACGAGATGGAGCGTTTCTATGAGCAACTAAAGCAAATTAGTCCTTGAATGCACTATGCAATTCAGGCTGGCCTCAACCTCATACCTGCCTCAGCCTCCCAAGTGCTGGGACTGCAGGTATGTGCCACCATGCCCAGCTTATATACTTAATTTTTGCAGTGGTCCTTGATCTTATATATCTCCAGATTCATTTCATTCAACCTTAAGCGGTGATAACAGGTTCTATGATGTATCCATCACCATTCTGCTTAGTATTTATATATAGTGTGTACCTCCCTCTCTCCTTAACCCACCACCCCTTCTAATTTGGGGAAAGCTGATTTCTATTTTCATAATGCTTGGTGAAATTCATAAAAATGTTAGTGTATGTTAAACTAGTCTTGTCATTTTCCATAAAATGTCAGATTTCTACATTTGGCTCTGACAGGCTGCTTCTCGTAATTTGTATAAACTCTTGCTTTTACCAGAGCACTTTCTTTTATGTTTATATATTTGTTATTTTTCACATGATGAATAAGATTCTCTCCTTTAAAAACAAAATATTGAATCTACTGAACTATAGCTTGTCTTCTAAGATGTTTGTAATTCACTTTGACAGTCTCAGTAAGTGCCTATCTTTCTGCAGTCAGCCTAAGTCCCATAGCAGAGGTTGATTTTTTTTTTTTAATTCAGCATGTATTTGAGTGCCATATTCACCCTGATTTTATCATTTAATTTCTACACACAATATATATATGCATATATATGTATAGTATATATGTGTGTGTGTGTGTGTATATATATATATATATATATATATATATATATATATATATATATATATATATATATTTCCCCCCCATTGAGAAATGGCTGAGACCACTTAGAATAGTTAGAGAATAATCTTAGGTAAAACACCATCTAAAACCTTTCTCATCAGCTATCATATGCCTTATCTTACTAAATGTAAAAGCTTGCTTTCAAGTCTTGCTTGAGAAAGAATTACCTTTTCCTTCAAATACTACCCTGTCCCTCTAGGTGCACCATTATGCCCAGCTCTTCTTCTAGTACATATTTGCACTACATAATAATTACATTTATTGTGGGGAGTTGGAACGTGCACATAACACATCTTTATTTTATTGCCTTCTCTCTATCTCTTGGTCCCCAAGGATGCTCTCTTTCATGGCCTGTTCCCTCCACTCTTCTTAATCTTCTTTAATTCTCTGATCTAATTTGGCTATCTGTATCTAATTTGCTATCTGTGTGCTGTTTCTCATATCTTTATTTTAGTCTATACCCTGCCCTTGAGCTCTGAGCAGTTGTAGTAAATGGACCTCTAACCAATTCTTTCTTTTTCCTTTATTGAGCTTATCGGTATATTTTAGGTGTATATTATGATCATATTCATCATTGACAATTTGTATCTGTACATGATACATCTGGATTCTTACTGTTTCCCATTCCCCTGTCCTCCTTTCAACCTCTCCAACCCCTCCATATACATAAATATGGTAACTTCTTCTTTTTAATGGTTGTGTTCAACATGGATTCCAATATCTAAAACAGCTGATACCTTACCTACAAAGAAAAAGAACATGCTTTTCCTCCCACTCTCCTAGGAAGTGGTTCCTTGTTCAGTTGTTTACACTAGAATCTGCTGGTGGCTTTTAGTCAAAGATGTGCTATCGAGGCCTTTCGCAAAGCTGGGTTTGTGGATGCTTTTTGCAGCAAGTGAAGCCACATGCCCTGGGGAACTAGAGTGCATCAGTAAGACGCTGCTGAGCAGACTTGCAGAATTTGGACTTTGGTTGGGTTATTTTAGGGAGGATGCACGGAAGCAGTGGGGATTTGCTCTGGAGTGGACATTGTCAGGAAATGATAATTTTGTCACTGGCTCTCTTAATTAGTCTTCCCTGCCAGGTGGTAAGAATAAGCTAGAATTGCTGAAGAAGCACCATAATTTGGCTTTGCTGGGCTTTCTTTATTTATTTATTGGTGTTTTTTTTCAATTTTTGTGGTTGCCATGCTGGCTGGTTTTCCCTTACTCCCATCATGGTTGGAGGGCCTCGTCCTAAATGGGTGTGTTGAGATTCCATTTGTTGGAATGATACAGCCTGCTAGCTGTGAGGGCTGCTTTATTTTTTCTTACTTATTTGGGGTAGAAAATTTAGGTAGCATTTGGACAGCAGGAAAATGGAAGAATGTTTTCGGGTGTGCAAGTGGCAATCAAAATACATAGTAAGTGTTTAATTTTTTAAAATTTATTGGTATAAAAGGCATGTTGCTGTTAATCTCCCTCAAAATATTCCCTCTTTGGTTTGAACATACTTGTCCCATTGTTCTTGCCACTGTGTGAGGAGGTTTTCAAAGTCTCCTTTCATGAATGTTCTTAATGAGTGAGATAAATATTGTGAAGGCTGTTGTTGAGTGGCACCCACAAAAGGCAAGCTGGTGAAAACATTAGTGTGTTCTCATTCATCTTACTCTCTGAATCTGGCACTGGGTAATTTGGGGCTTTTCCCCCAAATCAAAATGACTATGAAAGGTAAACATTTTGAATCAATTCAAGGTATCAAGGTAGCTATGGCAGTGCAACAGCAGACATTCACAAAGGAAGATCTCTTGCCCTTCAGAAAGTGGCAAGAATGATGGGTTGTGTTTGAAGTGAGGGGGAGTATTTTGAGAAATTAATAATGATGCACCTTTTACTGCAATAATGTTTTTAAATGTTGAATATTCAGGGCCGGGGATTTAGCTCAGTGGTTCCAGTGCCTGCCTTGCAAGTGCAAGGGCCTGAGTTGATCCCCAGTAACCACATACAAGAATGCTGGGCGTTGAGACTCACACGGCCACCAGCAATCAGTACCATATACCACAGTGCTGGGTGTGGTGGCTCATGCCTCTAATCCCAGCACTTGAGAGGCAGGGGCAGGAGGATTGCTGTGAGTTCCAGGCTGAGCTCAGGGCCAGCCCGAACTACAAAAGCAAGATCCTGTCTCCAAAAAAAAAATTGTTGAGTATTCACTGTATTTTTTTGTCATACCACATATGAACAAAGAATTTCCATGCTATTACTTGAGTGGAGGAACAGTAGAGAAATATTCTACTGGAAATATATTGGTGGGATCTCATTTTACATTGAAGCAGAAATCTAGTTTGCTTATATGGTACCTGGGGAAGAGAGGTCAGGAGTAGAGTTATGTATTAATGGTATATGGGATCTTTTAAAGCTGACTGTCCAAGTAGTTACTGTGTGCTGGGCACTGAGTACTTAAAGATATCTTTTAATCCCTCATATAAATTGAGTCAGAAAAAAAAAGAATGCAAATCCCTGGCATTGGGAATAAAAACCAAACTGGAAATCCAAGTACAGCTAGCTAGTGGTATAGGCTATTAGGTGATATTTAAGAGCATGAGTTTTAGCATAATAGTTTTGCTTGATTCCTACCTGCTCCCTGATTTGAGACTTCTGTTTTCTTTGTAGGAACTTTCCACTGTACGTTTTGCCATACAGAGGTTGAGGAGGATGAATCAGCAATGCCCAAAAAAGATGCACGCACACTTTTGGCAAGGTTTAATGAACAAATTGAGCCCATTTATGCATTGCTTCGGGAGACAGAAGATGTGAACTTGGCCTATGAAATACTGGAGCCAGAACCCACAGAAATCTCAGCTCTAAAACAGAGGTAAGTAGGACCTGCTGCCCTAAACAAGAATCCTTTTAAACTTGTACTTGTTTTAACTTTGCAAATTGTAAATAGATAATTTACCAGAAGACTAAAGACTTCTGTTACATAGATTCACAGTCCTACCGTACATGTCTTATTAACTTGTATCTGTGATAACATTTGCAGGAATAGTGTATGGCATTAGATAACTGTAAATCATCAGGTTTGACTTTTGTCTGGGTCTATGGCAGCTCAGCCAATTTGTCACTAATCTCAAATTAGTTGTGCCTCTTGAATTTTCTTGAGGCTGAAACTCTTTCAGGAATATAGAATTTTCCTTTTTGATTTTGAAAACACAAATTTCTCACTGTCCTTAGTTCTAACTGGAACTTTCTTGAAAGTAAAGTATAGGTGTTTCCCGTGGGTAAAACTTCCACCAGTAGCTCCCTATTCTTGTCAGCATGCACTGATACTGGAGTCGCAGGGGCAGCTTAGTTCCACCATGCCGTAGCAACTGTTTATATTCTGTTTCTGAAAAACCTAAAGGAGAACGACAGTCAGGCAGTGTTTCCAGCTCTACCCTTTTTCTTTCTCCTTCCCTGTGTCAGATTGCATTGATACCTACCTACTCCCATCTTTAGAGTTCAACTCCAGTTAGGCTCTTAATAACTTTGATTTTCTCTGGTACTGATAATGCAGAATAGTGAGTTCTGAGCAAATTAGTTTCTCCTTGTGGTCAAAAAGAATTCAGGGTACAGAAAGTTTTTTATCTATGTCGGTTATTGTGAATTTTCTAACCTAGCACCATGTGGAAAGTCTTTTTCTGTGATAAAAGAAAATACCACTAGAAGTAGATTGAACACTGAGAAAGTTTTTCTGATGTGACCAGAAGCCCTGGGATAGTACACTTCAGAATTGATTAAATTGCACCAACTCATTCCATCCTACTCTCTGCTGCACTCAGCCTGTTAATTATTCTGTTAGGGCTGTCAGAGAACTAGCCTAAGATATCCACTTCTTTTTAGGGCACCACATATAGATGAAAATGTCCAAATGTTTAATTTTAAGTCTAAAGACAGCTTTCCTAGAGCACCTTTCTTCAATTTGTTTGCCTCTTAATTCCTCACTGGTTAGAATTACTTTATGTGCTTATTCCTGAACCAACATTTGACAAAGGATCTGAGATCATGTGATTGGTGTGTAGACCAGTTAAGTTCCTCATAGGGCCAAGGAAGGTGTTGGAGTTCTTTGGAGCAACTAGCCACCATTATTTAAGATGAGATCAGGCATATTCAGGGTGGTATAGATTAGATTTTCTAAGCCTGTGGGTATTTCATGTTGGAATGCTTCAACATTCTCTAATTCCTTTCCATACAGTGTAATGCTATCTAAATTATTCTTGTGTTTCTTCTACTGTAGTTATTTGTTCTACTTATCAAGATGCTTCTAACTACTATAACATTCGTTCCCATTTCTACTGACATCCTGCCTCTAATGTTCCTCACATAGCACAGACCACTCTCATTCCAGGATTCTTATTCAGGCGAGCCTTACTCAATGACGGTGACGTCTAGTGTATAGCAACATCAGAAGCCTCCAAACAGCTTGCTTTATCAAGTCTCCTTATCAGGAATATTAGTGACTCTAAGGATAAGAAGAGTCTGAACTAATGTAAACAAACTGACCAGGCAGAGGAAACCCAGTAACCTGGTTCCAAGAAAGAAAGGACATGAGAGGGGAAAGAACAGCAGGGCGGGGTTCCTGGAGCTGCCAGCCAGATCCACACAGCTGAAGATAACCACGAGAGCCAGGTTAGAAGGTGTTACACTAAGATGGCTCCACCAAGGCCCTGACAAGCTTCCCCATCTGGACAGAATGTCCTGGAAGTATTGATTTGAACACTTGTTACCGTCAGATCATAAATTTCTGTAGTAGCCCATTCTGTCCCAAGGATGTAAACCATCCTGTCTCAGATACAAGAGAAGAGTTGTCAGAAGGGTGGAAAGAGAGTTGAGGTATTTGGTTTGTTTGTTTTGTTCTGAATGTGTATCATCATTGTTAGTTTGTTTACTAATCTGTGATCAGTTAAGTTCAAAGGCCCTTGGAGGATCCAGAGGCTGCCTCTGTGGTACGATCAGGAAGCCTAACTCAGGAGTGGATGGAGCGTGTTAGCCTTTCAATAAGTCACCTAATTTGTATTTATAGTTTGCCTTTCTGCCCATCATCTCCTAGCACTTATCTTAAAAATCTTTAATGATTTAGTTTCCAAGGGCTGGGGCTATATCCCATTAGTAGAGTGCGAGGCCCTGAATTTAGTCTTAAGCACCAAAGAAAAAGTTTTGAAAACTCCTCTCTCTCACCTTTGAGTTGTATCTTTTGAACTTTCCAAAATTTAACAGTGAATTGTCATGTAGTCATCTTCAGTGGAAATGTGTACATTTTCTCCTTCATAGAGAAATTTAAATGTGAAGATGGAGTGAATTTAGGTTTCTCCCATCTCGATTTTCTTCAGGTTACATTGGCTAGTGATTTATATTTGTGAATGTTGTGGAAGTGGAAATAAAATTTGTAGAATCAGCTCTCTAGAGTTTAAAAAATGTTGATAGGTAGTGGGAGCAAGGAAACAAAGAGGAGCAAAAGAAGTAATTGAGAGCTGGAACGCAGCTCAGTTCTGGGAAGAAGAGGGCGTGATGAACAGTGGTACACAAAGTAGCTCTGTGTTTAGCTCAAATCCTGATGAAAATTGAAGAGGCAGGACAGGACGGCATGGGTTAAGTGATTAGATCAGGATGGATCGGACCGCTAGAAAGAGCTGGTTCGACTGCAAAAGTAGCACAGGCCTGAGGATGTCCAGAGGCAGGGCAGGAGAGATGGGATGAGCCCAAGGGGGTCTTCAGAAAATGATTAGAAATACAGAGTTGTAAGGAGCAGTGTAATTGATAGATAAATACATTGGGAAGCCCAGCTATGCACTAACTAAGCAAGCGCTAATATATAGAATATGTCTAGAAAGAAGTGAAGAGCAGTGGGCTAACCAAGAAAAACAAGGGATTAAAATGAAAGAATAATGATAAATTGCTTATGAAAAAACAAATGAGTTGATTAGATTAAGAATGAGAGGTGGGGCTGGAGATTTAGCTCGGTAGTTCAGTGGCTGCCTTGCAAGTACAAGGACCCAGGTTCACCAGGTTTGATTCTGGTAACCACATAAAATACTGGGTGTGGAGACTCACACTTACCAGCAATCAGTACCACATACTGCATTGCTGGGTGTGATGGCTCACGTCTGTAATCCCAGCGTTTAGGAGGTAGAGGCAGGAGGACTGCTGTGAGTTTGAGGCTGAGCTAAGGGCCAGCCTGAACTACAAAAGCAAGACCCTGTCTCAAAAAAAAAAAGAATGAGATGGTCACTTCATAAGAGATTGTCATGTTCATGGAAAAGATCTAAAGAAATTATGGAGAACTGTGAAGGCGAAGAGTTAGTAGTTCGTAAAAAAATTATAGCAAAAAGTTAGAGTGAATAGGAGTCCAAGAAACATGAAGATCGTTGATGGAATAAATCTTAGCTGTCTAAACGGTGAGGAGGAGACACAGGCAGCAGAAAGAAGGAAAATGTGTCTTAACTCCTAGAGAGGGGGAAACTCAGAGACTAGAAAAAGAGGAGTGCCAATCAGGCCCATCACTTGAAAGAAGCAGACAGTCATGGGGAGGAAAGGTAAAGAACAAAGCATAATGTTAGACTGTGGAACAGATCTTAGTCCCAGTGGGGTAGAAACAATGGTAGGGGAAAAGATGGAGAGAGCATCATTGTGGATGTGGAAGTAAAAGGTCAAATTTGAAGGAGAAAGGGGCTGCCGTGTGGAGATGTGTCGCACTCGGTGAGTGGCAAGAGGAAAATGTTAATCTAATCTGAGGTCTGGCTTTGTAGAATACTTCTCTGACTTCTTCCCTGATCAGTACACATAGTACCTCAGACTATTCTGGGCAGAGTTGAGGGCATATTTTTAAAAATGCAACATGTGTTTTATTTTGTTTCATTTTTTATTTTTTAAACAAAATTCTCATGATAGATGTTTAGTTCTTGCCTCTTTTAGTGGATTACATCATTATTTTTCCCTAAATAGGTTTATTCAAACATCTCGTTCTATAAAATCCACAGTCATAACTAGTCATGGTGGAGCACTCAGGGGACCTCAGGCAGAGGATCACAAATAAAAGCCTACAACCTAATAACTTAGTGAGATCCAGCTGTCAGTGCCAAGGTCCAGGGTTCAATCCCCCAAAAAATAAAACACCTTTATATACACCAGAGAATTCAGTGTTTGAGAAATTTAGTAGTATAAATACAATATCTTGTTCCGACTGATGCAACTTTCACTGTGTTATTGACGAGAATTCTCAGAAATGTTAAAGTATGTATGCCTGTTGATAGCATTTATTCATGATTCTTCAGTAATTACCTCTCTGGCCTTCCTTATCACATCCACACCAAGATGTGAATTTGTCTTCTCATCGTTTTATACAGTAAGGACCGAGCAGCCACAACTGCTGGCAGTGCCGGCCAGGCAGGCGGTCACCACCGGGAAGCATGGTCCAGCAAAGGGCCCTCCTATGAGGACTTATACACACAGAATGTCGTCATTAACATGGATGACCAAGAAGATGTTCACCATGCCTCCCTGGAGGGGAAATCTGCAAAAGAGAGACCGATTTGGCTGAGAGAGAGCACTGTCCAGGGTGCATATAGTTCCGAAGAGATGAAGGAAGGTAAGAGTCAGCAAAATGGATTTGTCTTTCGGTCAGTAGAAAATAAACTTGATTTAGTGGAACCCTGGGCAACTCTTAGTTTTATTGACATTCATTGTGCCTGTTTTATAAAAGCAATCAATTGCATTATGTCAGGAAGTAAGAAATTGAGCTTCAAGCATTAAAGCCAACCCAGTATATTTGTGTTGTTCTTCAATGTAGTCAAAATAATACCTTAAAACTCCATTTTAGAGTTGCCATGTCTTTATCTTTACTTCTTGGAAAGTGCTTCGGTGTTCAAGGTGGTAAATTTCACTTCTCTAATCTGTTCTTGCCCTAATTTAAATGCATTTTGTTTTTCTGAATTGGAAGTCATAACTATCCATTAGTCTGCAATTCTTAATGTTACCTCCTCATGAATACCAGGAACTTGTACTACCTGGAATATATATAAAGGATGCCCCATGTGTGGAAAGGATTAAGCATTTTCGTAATTCAAGGAGACTGATACAAATTTATTCTACATTTCATTTATTTTTAATAAATTTAGTTTATTGGTACATTTTAGGATACATTATGATCACATTCCTCATTGAGAATTTGTGCTTGTACATGATATATCTCGGTTCTTATTTTAGTCTACAGTTTAGAAACCTCTGTGAGCCAAAAGGGTTGAGATTACATAATCTTCACAAGTTGGAGAGCTAGAAGATTTTACTTTTTGAATTCTAGGTAACTGGATTCAAGACTTTAGGAGATGATGTAGAAAATGGAAGACTAAGATTAGACAGACTATTCAGAAATGGAAAAGCAGAAGTGAGAGGGAGTACCTCTGCTTCTGGTTAGACTTCACTGGCCCCGTTCCTAGGTTATGTGTCATTACTAGCATCTCACCTGAGTATAATGTTTAATGCTGAAAAAACATCAGACACTGAAAAACTACTGTTTTTTTTTTTTTCTGCCTTTCCTGTAACTTCTTTTCTTATTTTAATTGTTTGTTTAATGTATTTTTAAATTTATTTTTTGAGACAAGGTCTCACTATGTATCCCAGGCTAGCCTTGAACTTGTGATGCAGCTCAGACTGGCCTTGAACTCATGGAGATCCTCCTATTTCAGGTTCCTGAGTGCTGGGATTACAGGCACATAGCTCTATGCCCAATGCTGTCTTCCTTTTAAAAATGATGTTTAATATTTTCTTTATACATGAAATTATTAAAGTAGCATGGAATTTTAGGTAGTGATGGTGAAAGTAGGTAATTCCTCTAGTGGAATTGTCTTTGCTGTTTTAATTCCGGCTGGGAATAACATTTTCCTTGACAACCACTTTATTAATTAGCTTGCTATATTTAGTTATTTTGATTAAAGTTATTCTAAATTATATAGTAATTAGGATGTTTAATAGACTTGTTTCTCCCAACTTGGCTTCTTGCCTGTTCTTCAAGCAATAGAACCTTTTTCTTTGGATAAAATTAAGTAACATTATTATTAGCCAATATTATAGACAGTTAAACTCATAAGTTTAACATTTGATATTTACAGTTTCTAAAAAAAGCAGAATATAACTTGGCTGGACTTTAAGTTATCTAGTCTATCCAAGTTTTCTGTATAAGATAGGATACAGTGTTGTCACATCTAAATTTACAGTGATATCTCAGTTCAGTGAATTACAATTTGTAGAACCAAAATCACAGAAAAAAGTTAAGTATGTGAACCAAAGTACAAGTGTATCTTTGTTAAATTTCATAACATAGAAAAAATTCTGTTTAGTCAGTGTATAAAGTGAATCTTGTTTGTCCTATACATAATTTTCCTCAAACTTGAAGTCATATTGATTTCTTTCTGAATTTTCCAGACATCTCTGGTATTCTCAATAATTAATTCTAATTTCTTTTTATTCTGCCCTCCTTATAATTAGTCCTCTTCCCAAAACCACCTCCACCCACAGTTTTTTATTTTAATTGTCTTTTTCCAGACCATCTCCGGTCATAATGTACTTTTCTCGAGACCTAGTGAGCAGAACAGAACGTGATGTTCATACACAGGTTAATCTTTAATGATTTGAGTTTTATTTCCATTATCTTTCTGGGGTTTATCTGACATTTTGTTGCTTGGTTCTGGAAGTATGTTAAGACATTCACTTTAGAAACCCGTGCAGAGACCTTCGGGAATCCCTCCTGACGTGGACGTGATAGCTGCCTAATGTGCATACGTGAGGTTACTGTTATGTAGACAGATTTGTTGTGCTTGCCTGAGTTGCCTCTCCTCCCGCTTGCACGACCCCTGCCCTCCCTGTAGTTTCTGCTGGAGCCTGGCCTTCAAGCCCCCAGCACTGCGTTGCATCATCTGTGAAGTGAATTCTTTGCAGTGTGCATCTTCTTTATGATTTATAATCCTAATGCAGCTGTTCTGAACTAATGTTTCTGCCTTACCATCCAGAGGTATGCTCATTTTTCCTTGCTTTTGTTTTGTCTTCATGAATAACAAAATAATTTCTTTTTCCTCCAGACCTCTTAAGATCTTTATCAGAAGTCTGTTTAATATGACCTTATTTACAAAACTAACTTGCTTTTCCCCCAAATTTTATATTCAATTTAAACATAACTTAAAGTACAGTGTTAGTAAGATAAAATTGTTTTGTAACATTGTTTTATTAGCAATTATTCCTTGAAGACATACATTTATTGCCTTTTTCTTTTTCTGTTGAAATATCGCATTGGCAATAAAAATTCTAGGGAGGAGGTTTACCCTTGATGATGTTTTGAAGTAGTTAATATGTATGTTAAAATAAGGTCAAATTAAATTTACCATAATTTTCTCTTTTCTGACCTCATTTTCTCTTTTATTGTTCAAATTCTCATCTTGAAGTTGAGGTTCTTCCGAAATGCCCAACATTCCACTTAACCCATCTTCATATGTCAATGACAAGATGCTTTTACTTCATGAGTTCTTTTTGAAGTAATAGTAGATGAAATGTCACTGAGAACCGGGCCCATTCTGAATGCTTCCCACACCCTCAGTCTCCACAATACCTCAGCAAAGTATTTACTAAGATTTTTTTCTCCTTTTATCCTTGAGAAAATTGAAGCAGAGATAATGTAACTTGAACAAAATTATACAGCTAATAAGTATTAGTATTTGAATCAAATCAAGTTGCAAAAAACACTTTTAATGCTATTATACATTTAAAATGGCAAAAAAAAAAAAATTGGCAGTGTTTGGTGTTACCAAAATCAGAATGTGAATGTGCTTACATTTTTTTATCTGCAATGTGTCAGTCAAGATATGTAAACAAAATGATAGGAAGTAGGTAGTGAGAGAAGTTACTTTTGCAGTTAGATACATTTTTTTAAAAAAACTAAAAGTATGCTTAGTTTGCTTTAGGAAAATAAAACTGGCATTTATTCACTCATACATTAAATACTTAGTCATTGCCTGACAAGTGGCAAACATTATCTAGGTACGTGAGATGTCATTGATTCAAAAAGATAAATATCTGTTGTACATCCTTGGAAAGGGGAGGGATGACAAAGAAGATAGACATAATTTATTCATTATGTTAGGAAATAAGTGCCTTTGGAAAAATAGAGCACTGATACGGTGACATTTGAGTAAAGATATAAAGATATAGAAAGTTATAGGAGATATATAGGAGTTAGTTGTTTGACTAAAGGAAAAGTATTCCGGGTAGTAGGAACAAGTAATACCAGTGCCTCAAGTGTTGACTACATGTACATGGAATATCACAGAGGCCCTTCTGGCTGGACCAGAACCAGGAAGGGAGTGAGGAGCGGATCATGGTAACACTTTCAGCTTTCACTCTGAGCAAGATGAGGAGCCGTAGTTTGATTTTCTCTTCTGTCATGTACTTGTTTCTTCACAGGCATGACGTTGTAATGTCCTTAACCAAAACCTTCAGATAGTAGATCCTTTTATCATCTTGTTTTACAGAAATGGTACTGAAGTTTAGCGTTTATATAACCTGCTCACGTGGTACATGTGGAAGAACCAGGAATTAAAATCACAATGTGCTACTTGTAAATTCCCTGTTCTTAATTGTGCCACTGCTTAATGCAAGTTTGTGAGAAATACTGACTATTTTATCAGTAGTAACTCACGGAACCATTGACATCTGCATTCTTTTATCACATCATTACTTATTTAAATAGAACACACTTCCGTGTAAAGGAATGCTATTTAAGAATTTTGCTTCTCTGGGTTTTCACCCTCAGGTGGCATAGATATGGATGCGTTCCAGGAGCACGAGGAGGGCCACGCAGGGCCAGATGATAATGAGGAGGTCATGCGCGCACTCCTCATTCATGAGAAGAAGACTCCTTCCACCACGGCTGGCTCCATGGGGGCAGCCGCTCCTGCTGCTGCCACCAATCCCAGTGACTCTGAAAGTGAGACCAGTGAGTCAGACGAGGACTCTCCACCTCGGCCCGCAGCTGCTGTGGCCACGCATCATCGAGAGGAGGACGAGGAAGATGACGATGAATTTGAGGAAGTAGCAGATGACCCCACTGTCATGGTGGCCGGCCGGCCGTTCTCCTATAGTGAAGTGAGTCAGCGTCCAGAGCTGGTGGCCCAGATGACACCGGAAGAGAAGGAAGCATACATAGCAATGGGACAACGCATGTTTGAGGACCTCTTTGAATGAGCTTTCTCTGCCTTTCCCTCTTTTCTGTCTTGCTCATTTCAAAAAGAAATTCCCTACCTTTGAAGAAAAATGTTTAAGTGGCTTTCTTGCCCTCTTGCTATAAAGCACCTGCTAATCTTTCACAGAGAAAGATGGGAGAGCTCAGTTTGTTTTTAAAACCAGAACTTCCCAGAAAGGTAGGTTGGCCATAAGCATCCCCTTCTCTGCTATTACTACAGTATTAATTTGTTGCTGTATTTCTGTATCTCTTTTTATGTTCTTTCTTTTTTAAGATGACCTTTTCTCCCTTCTGAGGTAAATGAGGGAAGTAAATCCTTTTTGCCTACCCACAGAAACCTACTACAATTAGTAATAGTAATTCACAGGTAACATCCTTTTTATTTATTCTTACCAAGAATTCCAAACACTTCCTTATCATCTTGTCCCCAAACGAAGCAGATCGCTAACAGGCAAATCACTGGTTAGGGGGAGAGAATCCTAAAACTCCCTATTTCCTCCCCCAGTGATGGGGATCAGCATGAAAGGGAGTGAGAATGGTGTAGAAGAGGGGCGAATGTGCCTGGACCTGATGATTAAGGTGTAAACCAGAGTCTGTGTCTTCCCAATGGACCAGACTGGTAGATCCTGTTGTTTTGCTTAATGCTTTTTGATTTGGATTGTTGATGATACAGCATACAGTATGCTTCATAAAATATCCTTTGTGAAGAATTAAAGAAAACATGGATAAGGTACGAGAAGTCCACATAGAAGGTTGAAGGGTGGAGAGCATTGGAAAGAGTGCCTTAGAACTGCCGGTGTCTGTTCCGATTGCAGAGTGCTTTATAGGAAACTAGGGACTTCCGTCCCCCAGTGCTGTAAATTAAAGAGGCCATCCCAGCAGAAATCCGCAGAGAATAATTGATGACCTCCCTCTGCTCTCCACATCTTTGAAGGCATTTTTTTCTGTCTCTTTTGGCCCTTGTTTGTTGGGGTATTTTGGAGGACATCCTGTATACTATTGAGCGTTGTATCCTCAAGGAACATAGTTTGTTTTGGTTCTGATATGTAGCATGATATTCCCAGTTGTGGAACCTTAAAAATAAAGGACATTGTATCTCTTATAGTATTTTTCTTGCATTGTAATTTTTAAGTATTTATCATTTTGTAGTACATTTGTGAAATTAAGATAGCATCTTAGAGTATCTGAACCTTGTATGAAGTGATGTTTCATTTTCTTGGGTGTATTAATGACTAAATATTGACAATAAATATTTTATACTAACTGAAAGTTGTTGATCTTTAGCTCCATAACATCTTGGACCATAATTAAAATGTAATTCTTCTCATTAAAAACATATTAGAGACTTTTTTCTCTGATTAGTCATATTATTTTATACAATAGGTATAATTATATATGATCTAAACTTTCTGTCAAGTTGTTTCAAGAATGACCTTTATGTCTGTGATTTGTGTACATGGGTCTACTTTTAACATCTTTTTTTTTAGACTTCATAATTTTAGAAAGAAATTAAATAAAATGACAAGATAACCAGGGGTTAATTTTTAAACATTGCTAATTTTTTAAACTGTATGTTTTGTTTTTACTTATTATGTGATCATATGTACAAATGTGGAATTTCTACTATGGAAAAATATCCAAAGGAAACAGAGGTATGAATGTGGGCACTCAACCACAGCAGTATTTGAAGTAGAGATATGCCCACTAAGTGTGTATTTATCAGGAGTTAAATATTTTCTTATAAAGTGACATAGCCAGTAAAGAATGTATTGAGAAGAAATGATGATGTGTTAAATATAAAAAGATTCACTTTTTACCTGGGGAGAGTGAAGAGGTAGAGGAGAAAGTAGCATAGTGCTAATGTTGTACCAGGCACTATTTTAATTCTGTGTGATTGTGTGTATGCGCACACATATGTGTGCCTGAGGCCCATGTGCATACCTGTTACTCAGGGTTGAATCCAAGACCTTTACATCCAGCTACATTCTAGACACCCCCCCTTTTTTTTGTGGTACCAGGGATCAAACTCAGACCCTCCAGGTACCACTTAAGCTAAATTCCCAGCCCTGCTATATATATGTAAATATTTTAAAGATACATAAAATAGGTCAGCTGCTCAGGTATCCCACCTTTTTTGTCCTTTTCCTGTCCTTTAAGATTTAGTGGAGCCAAGTGTACATGCCTATAATCCCAGCACTCTGGGAGGCTGAGGCAGGAGTACCACAAGCTTGAGACCAACCTGGGCAATTTAACAGGTTAGTAAGATCTTGTCTCAAAATAAAAAGGGCTGTGTATGCATATAATTCTGTGTGAAGGACCCTGTTCAATCCCCTGTACTACACATAAAATGATTTAAATGAAACTCATTTGTCCGAACATAGTAGAAAACCTTTCTAGCATGGGGGACAGCGACCTTATAGCCTTTGGCTGTGCCTCTCCACTATCCTTGTTTGTCTCCTTTGCATGAGTCTGTGTAGAAGATCTTCGCTAAAGTTGGTTTTTTATCTCTTCCCTCATGCCTTTTCCAAATATAAATTTTATTTTGTCTCATCCCCCCTTCCCTATGTACAAAAGCTTTGTTTCCATTTTTTCCTCCTGTTTTCTTTTTTTTTTTTTTGAGACAGGGTCTCACTTTGTGGTTCAGGCTGGCCCTGAGCTCAGCCTCAAACTCACATCACAGCAATCCTCCTGCCTCTGCCTCCCAAGTGCTGGGATGACAGGTGTGAGCCACCACGCCCGGCACTTGGTATGTGGTACTGGTTGCTGCTGGGCGTGAGTCTCCACACACAGTATGGTATGTGGTTACCAGGGATCGAACCTGGGTCCTTGCACTTGCAAGACAGGCCCCGGAACCACTGAGCTAACTCCCCGGCCTTTTCCTCCTGTTTTCACTTGTCTTCATATCCCCTTCCCTCCTCCCTGTTCCCCTTCCCATTCTAATACTTTCTTCCCATTTCTCAACATCCATTATAGTTTAGCATTTATACATGTGTGTCTGATTTATTTCACTTAAGAGTGTAGTCTTAAGGTTCATCCATTTAGCTATAGATATCTGAAACATCCTACTTTATGGCAGAGTAGTACTCCATTGTATAAAAACATCTTTATCCTGATCGATTGATTGGCATTTGTACTGTTTTCAAGATTTAGCTATTACAAATTGTGCTTCTGTAAACATGGTTGTGCATATGTCACTACTCTAGTTTTAGTTTTTTGAGGAATCTCTACACTAATTTTCACAGTGGTTTCACCCATGTACATATCCACCAACAGTGGAAAAGGGTTCCTTTCTCCCCACAGCCCTGCCAGCATTTGTTGTTGATTTCCTGATAGTGACCATTCTTTCTGTAGTGAAATGAGATCAAAGTTGTTTTCATCTGCATTTCACTAATGACAAATGCTGAAGTTTATGGTCACGGAGAGGGAAGCAGTGAGAAGGAGGCTTTTGTTAGAAAACAAAATCCTCAGAGAATAAGATTGGACTGTATGGTATATATCCTTAAAGAATTTCTCATAGATTCCATCACAATAGAACCCTGCAGTCAGATCTTACCGAAATTTTAGCTTCCTTTTTCCTTCCGATCATACCATTCTTTTCAAAGGCCTTAGAGAGTTCTAAATAGATTAGAAAATGTACAGTTCTTTGTTTTATTCCCTGGCTTATTGTTTTATTCTACTCCTAAATAGTTGCCTTGAAAGTTCCTATTGTATCCAAAATGACCTATCACGATGTTTCCCGAGCTGAGGAACCATTTCCCCACCTGTCGGAATCAGTGTGGGTGGTTAACTGTAGTTTTAAAAGGAACATTTCTCTCTCCTCACTGAAAAATACCATTTATGCATTGCTAAAGTAAAGCAGTGAATAAACAACCCTGGCCCTACAGCCCTCATGATCCAGTGTGTGTCTGGTGGAAGATTGCTTTCATTTCTTCTGACCTTGGTGTTGAAGCCATTTTCTTATTTTGGTTTTGTTTTTGCAAAACATCTTAGGCAGAACTAGATTTCAATGATTAAAAGAAAATATCAACATAGCATGATTTGAAGTCAGAAAATCAGTCCCAGTACTGATGCTTCTATGCCAGCTTAATCTCCAACTAGGAGAAGATTGTCAAGCTCCGACACTTTGCAGAGAGGTAGGTTATATAGGTTGCATTTAAAAATGATGCCAGAAAGCAACAGTCCCCCACCCCAAGACTTCTACTGTGCTGTAATAATTCAAAACAGGTGGAAGATATTTCAATTGAGGGGCTAGTGTGGTGAGCAGGTTGATCAAAAATTTAGCAAACCGCAGTGTGAACAGCAGCTATTTGAGTTTATTTCCCCCTGTCTTGCAAGGTACTTCACTCCTGGTCATCTAAATAGTTGAGGGAGGGGAAAATTGAATATTTCATAATTCTCTTTTGGTACAGTTTGAAAGAATTGGACATTGCATGGGAACAAGATTGGAAAGAGCAAGTTCATTTTCTTCTCTTCCTCCAGCTCTATGGCTAGATTCCCAGCCAGGACCACAATAGAAAGACTTACATATGTATTTTCCTGTTCTCTTTATTCTCAAGTTTAAAAAAAATGACAGTTTCTTGTTTTCTTTATTCCTGAGTTTTTTTTTTAAAGTGACTAGGAAGTAACAAAGGACAAATATAAAAATATTTAGAATTTAGAAACTGGTATAATTCCACCTTCTATTTGCTTAGTATATTGTTTTAATCAAAGGCATTTTACCTGTGTTACATTTAACAGCTGCGCTACTATCATATTTAACATCTAAAATTCTTTTGGGGGAATGAAGATTTTTAGACACTGGCACTTTGGTAAATGTACTGTCTATTCTGCTGGCTCTTTGTGCTATAAAAGAAGGAAAATAGACTGAACAAGCTAAGGACAGATACTTGTAAAACCTGGAAAGCTAAAATGGGTTGGGAGGGAAAAGTATCATGAAATCTTCCTTTGGAGACTTAAAGGAATGAACTAATTCTGGCATGTCCTTAAGGGCAAGAACAAGTACCCCCGCTCCTGCTCAGAAAGTGCTTCTTGTCCTGAGTACCAGAAGCAGCCTTTCCTGTTCCAGCTCCAAAGAAGGTAGGCATAGTGAATGACCCAGTTTCAACAAGCAACTCACAGTTCTCATCAAACAAAAGTACATCATTGTCTACCTAATGTAAGTAAGTCTGGGGAATTAGTCTGGAGAAAAGGCTAGCACAGGTCCTGAAATGCCTTCAGTCATGTTAAACCATACGGAGTGATTATACAATCTTGCTGTTGTTATATAAATGTTAATTATTTTTAAATGCACGCAATGAAATGAATAGAAAAAAAAAAAAAAACCAAAACAAAACTCACCATGTCACTGCTCTGAGGAAATCATTGCTGATAGCTTAGTGTGTATCATCTCAGAGCTTTTTAGGCCTTTAGACAACCTTCATGCTCACCACATATCAGGTTGCTTTTTATATAAATGGGCTCATGTATGCATTGCCATTTGCTTTCTTACAAGAACTAAATAGAGTCTTATGTTGTATGATGATTTATGTAACATCCTCCCTTTTGATGGGTAGTTAGGTGGTGCTTCATTATGACAGTGTTGTAAGGAATTACCCTAACTTTTTCATTCTCCTAATCCTACAAAACAGTTATACAACAGAAATAGCCAAAACAGTATATTTGTCTTGTTGTATGTTGTTACAATAAAATACTCAATGGTGTGCGTGGGGGGGGTACTTTATAATAGATTGCAAAGTAAATAAGTTTATTAGGTTCAGTTTTGAAAGATCCAAGTCCAAGGCTGTGTGGTCCCATCACAAGAGACCCATTGGACTTTGCCCCAGCTTGTAATGCGATTTGGTGACTTGGAGGGGGTGAATCTCAGGTGAATCTCAGGTTTCTAGGTTGATGGTGGTTCTGTCCATACTGACTGCAAGTACAGGGGAAGGAGTGGATTTTGCCTCTGTTGCAGATTCAGTTAAATAGCATTCTCGTTTCACCCACAGGCTCAACTCAAAAGTTTTAACAGTTGGCCAATCTTTTCCCCTTTTCTTCAGCCCACATCAAATATATTAGCAAGCGCTGTCAGATTCAAAATATAATCTAATTTATATAACCTCATTTTGAAGACAGAGCTGACAGGACCTGCTGATAAATTGAAGATATATTTTAAGTCTGACCCTAACTCCTACCACTGCCCCCAATGTTCTGTCTCACTGCAGTCCTTACCTTGGCTACTGCAGCAATCCCCAACCATTCTTCCTTTTTCTGCTCTTTCCCACCCCCACAGGAGTTAACTATTTCCCCCACACAGAGAGGTTTTTTATTTTTTTTTTAAAGGAAATAGTGCTCTGATTTTCCAAACCTTTTACCCTTTCCAACAGCTACATGCTTTGGCCCCTGACTACTTGCAGTTCATTCTTGTTCACTACTCTTACCATACTGCCGTCCTCCTGTTTCTCACATACGCTCACTTTTTTCATGCTGTAGACCTTTGTCTAGCTGTATTCTCTACATAAAACACTTCTCCAATCTTGTCTGTGTTATTTCACTGTCAGTATAAATGCCACTGTGGAGAAGCCAGCTCTGTCCTATCTAATCTCTTCCATTCAGTGTCATGTTTTCCTATATACTGCAATATTATTTTTCAAAATTAATTCATTTGTATCTGATTTGTGTATGTCTATCAGCTTGTTCCCTAAAAGACTATATCCCCCTTGCAGGCAGGATACTAGCAGATAGAATTAATTCTGGTTCATAGGAGGCTGTCAACGAATGTTGACATGGACAGATGAATTAGCACTCAAGGAATATGACCTTTTATCCAAGGCTAATCATTTTGTTCCCGCTTGAACTGCAAATTAATTATGTTCTTAATCAGTTAATTATGTTCACTTGTGATTCATGGGACCTCAGGCTGTGTCTCCAGGACTATCAGTAGGGGGTGCTGGAATATAGTTTCTAGGGCGCAGCTAGACATCTAGAAGCTTCAGTGCTGGGAGCCATTAGTTAAGTGTTGCTGGAGAAGGGAAGGCACTGAGTACGCTGAGTTTGCACTGCCCAGTAAGGTAGCCACTAGCCACATGGGGCTGTCACGCCCTTAAACTGAGACGTGCTCTAAGCACACATAATACATATGCAAGATTTTAAAAGACAGTATGAGAAAACATTTTTATATTGATTATTTTTGAAAAGATAATAATTCTTTAGATACGTTTGTTTAAAAAAGATATACTGTTAAGATTAACTTCATGTACTTATTTTACTTCTTCTGATGTGATTATAAGAGCACTTAAAGTTGCATGGATGCCTTCCATTTGTAGCTTTCCTTATGTATTTCTGTTGGCCAGCACTCACTGAGGGTATTTTTGTGTGCTAGAGTTACGTAATCTTCCATACTGCACTTAATGATTACTTGCGTTTTTCCTCATACACAGCTTATTGTCCTGAATGTGTGCTCTGCCCTCTCAAAGTCGGGCTCTGCTGTGTTCTGTTCCTTGTTTTGGGAACCACAGCTTATTTTGCTTCTGCTTTGGGGCAGGGCTGAGGGCTTGCTGGGATGAGATGTTTTGTTCATTTGTTTTTTTCCTGAAGCAGACAGAATATAGGGAAACAGTTTAAGCACTGAGATCAATGGGGTAACATGGGAAGTGCTGCTGACTTCTGGGTAGTGGAGGAGCTGAGCATCCTGTGAAGTCAGGGCAGAGGTGGGGGGACCAAGAGGCAGCCGGAGATCAGGAGCACCCAGTGAGCTGTATGCGTCATGTAACATATATTAAAAGCTTGCCTGTGTACTGTCTTCACTCAGCTCTTCTGCCCCCAGTGGAATATAAACTCCATGAGAACAAAGTCACTTGGTCCTCCTCTCTCTAGTGGTCTGGTTCATATTGGTGGCACAAAGACTGGCACAATAGTGAACCAACAGTGTATATTTGTTGAAGGAATAAACAATTATGTGGCAGCTTATTCAGGCTCCAAGTGTAAAAACTGCTATTTTAAATTTCTGACACAGTTATACCTAATACTTGTGATGCCTTGTGTATTAGCTGTCTAGAACTTCCTGTGTAAAATGCTTACAGGTGATGATGGGTATTGATCTGGGTAGCAAAGGGCGTTTTCCCAGCAAGAGGGAAGCCCGCCTAGCCGAAAGCACATCCAACAAGACTTGCATCTTAATCTATTCACTGCATCTATACTAAGATTTTTAGTTTTTCAGGTCCTCTAACCAGGGCCTAGTGCATGCTAACCAAGGGCTCTACCACTGAGCTACATTCATAGCCCCAGCAGCATTATTCAGAGAGAAAAATTGTAAAGAAAAAAGATTGTGCTAGTTTTTCTTTCACCTTGAAATCAGCTGAGTACTTTATGTTTTGGATAATATAATTCAGTGATTCTGTGGTTGTCCTCCAGACACCAGCCCCAAGTTTCTTTCATGTATATTGTCAGCCTGCTTTGGCAGACACTTACTGCATCATAAGAGCTAGTCCACCTTCTCCATCTGGTAAAAGGAAGGAGGGTAAAAGGGGATAATTGTACCTGTCAATGAAGTCAATGTCTTTTTCTTTTTTTTAATTGTGAATTCACATGACATAAAATTAAACATTTCGAAGTAAATGACTCAGTGGCATGCGATATAGTCACAGTGTTGTATAACCACCGCCTCTATCTGGTTCTGAATGCTCTTAACACCCCAAAAGCACCCATTAAGCAGTGGTTTCCCCATTCTTCCCCCCTCCAAACTCCAGCCATTGGTAACGACCAGTCTTCTGTTTGTGTGAATTTTCTTTTTCTGAATGTTTTATATAAATGGAATCATATACTATGATTTCTTATGTCTAGCTTCTTTAACTTAGCAAAATATTATAAGGCATATGCACATCTCCTGTATATGGATGAAGAATATTTCATCATGTGTGTATGCTATAATTTGTTTATCAATCAGTTCAGTGGCTAATGTACATTTTAGTTGTTTCCTTGTTTGGGTTATTAAATAGTGCTACTGTGTATATTTATATACAAGGATTTGAATGCCTGTTTTCAATATTGGGGAGAATATATATTTAGGAATTGTTGGAATTAGAGAACTATGTGCTATTTCTTTTTAAAGTAATACCTCTTCCTGCACTATGTGCAGTAATTACTGTCATTCACTGGGGATTCGTCAGGGACTAGTAACCAAGACTTCTGTTTGGGGAATGGCTGTCCCAAGAGAATATCTGAATGCTATGGTTTTGACTAGAGAAATTTTCCTGGGAATAAAGTAACTACAGTGGGCAGACTAGCAGCAGGTATGCATATGAGGTAAGAATTCAGGTGTTCGGGATTTTTGTCTAAGATGCCCTCTACATTCACTCCTGAGATTGAGACTCTAAGTCATGATGTGGGCTTGACAGGGTCCCAGTCTGGAATGGTGATCTCCATACTTCACTTCTCTGTCGCATGGCCAAGTTTTCAGGTCCAGGGTCAGACATGGGCTGGTGTCTTGGTTAAGCATGGAGGTGAGGCCTTGCCATCTGAAATGCTTGAGAGTATGCTAATATTGGGGTAGGGGGTGATGGCAGTTTGGCGTCTGGTAGATGGATCCGGAACTAAATTGCCTCTCATAGTGTTTGCCCAGTAAGACGTCAGTTTTAATCAGCCCCAGGCCACTGGCTTCAAACGTGGGAGGCTGGCGACTTTTCATTTCAGGGTAGTGACGCACCTTGGAAGTCTGAAGAGTGATTCTGACAGTGTTCCGAGAGAATCCTCCCCTGCCGGGGCGAGCCTGTGTGCAGGCATAACCGTGTGTAGGAGGGTGAAAAGAAGGCAAGTCGGAGCGGGCCTTTATGTCGCTGTGTGGGTGGAGGGGACCTATTGTACAGCTCGAGCCAGTCACATTTCACATCTCTTTGACAGGCTGTACCTTATAGTAAATTTAGTCATGGTTTCTTCGCTCCCTTTTGCCACTGAGACCCGTTAAGCTATAAGAGCACCACAGGGTTGTGGGCATCGATGTTTAGCTCTCCAGCGTCAGTCCAGCTCCTCCATCCTGGTGCAGCCTTCCCACCCCCACCTCACCTCACACAGTCTCCACCACCGTCGGGAACAACACTCACCAAGCAAAGAACTAATGAAAGTACGGGACGGTGGTGGTTTTCTGCGCTAAACAGCAACTTCTCGGAGGGTAGACTGAGCCATCTGGGGGATTTATACATGTCTTCGCTGTCCTCCCCGTGTTTGGCTCACACATCTGGGTCTCAGCAGCTGTCTCATTACACCACCTCCCCAGACCAGAAAGTGCATTGCTAAGTCCCTCCTTGAGCTTGTCTTTCTACCTAAGTGATAGTCTGAATCCTCCTGCCTTGAAACCTCTCCTGATTTTTTTCACCTCTTCAGTCCTACATGCTTCTCTCTACCATCATCTCTGCTAGAACAAGCCACCCAAACCTGTTTCCTGTGGTGGGTCTGGGTGACACTGTCAGCCCTGCAGTTTGTATCGCTTCCCTACTCTGTCCATGACATGGGACTGGGACTGATGTCTGGCACAATGATTGATTCAGGGCGGGGTGGATGGCCCAGGCCAGAGAGTGAAGAGTAGCTCCGGATATTGGCTGGTAAGAAAAATGTGCTTCTTGTACAAGAGTTACTGAACAGGCGCAGCATAACTAGTAGCTGCTGGGAGCAATCTCAGTTACTGTTTGAGGGCAACTTGCCTGGCAATGAAAGCAGAGTGACAGAGGTAGAGACTAGGGTTAGAAAGACAGATTTCCAAACAGTACCCGTGAGGACCAGAATCTTGCCACACTCCTAGCCATTTTTATCCTTGCAACTATTTCGAGTGCATGAGTCAATACATTTTATTTTATTTTATTTTATTCTTAGGTCAATTTGAATTGGATTTCTATCCCTCACAATTAAAAGTCTTGCCCAAGAAAAATGCCTATCTCTTCTGTCTTTCCCTCTTGGCCTGGAGATAGTATTTTGCATATTCCATAAACCTCCACTTCCCCCCCCCTGGTCCTCATCGATGTTCTCATTTTGCAGACATGCTAGAGCATTTAGTCCAGCCAGGACTTTCCTATCTCATTTAGTCTTCACAGAAGAGGTTTCTGAAGATTTACCCTTATCATGCTATTTATAGTCTTTGCTGAGACTTGTGCCTAAGTTTTTTGACTGCAGAGCTAGAGTTACTTCTTTTATATTGTGTTGTCTCCCTTGGGTAGAAACATGGTTCTAATGTAAACTTGCTCTGACTTCTCCTGGGGAGACCTCCTTTCTCCAATACGTACGGGCCTACTGAGACTGAAGCCTCGTCTTTGTTTCAGTATCTCTTTCAGATCAACTGGGTTTCTATCCTTTGATTCCCTTTCATCTTCCTGCACCAACTATACCAACTTTTTATTGCTGTTTTAGGTTATTTCTTAATCCTAGTGTAACAATATGACTTTTATGTGTGTATTCTCAGGGGCTGAACTTAAGGACTTCACATTGAATATGACTTTTATTCCCACAAATATGACTTTTATTCCAAGTTATA
This sequence comes from Petromus typicus, assembly GCA_004026965.1. Taxonomy (NCBI): domain Eukaryota; kingdom Metazoa; phylum Chordata; class Mammalia; order Rodentia; family Petromuridae; genus Petromus; species Petromus typicus. Next base: position 37,038 of record PVIR01006768.1, read on the forward strand.
TTGTGACTTTGATCCTGCTGCCCATTCGAGAAGCGCTGTTCATCTTCTCCAACTTTTCCAACCCCGGGTCTCTCAGGAAGCCCTTCAGATCATCAGTCACTCCCTCAATCTTGACTGGCTTTTTATCCTCCCCTCCTGAGCTAGAGAATGTAGCAGGAAAGTGCAGGCAACAAACTCACATGCTTTTGGCTTTGCTCCCTATTTTCATCTGGGCCCTTTCTGCTATGAAGATCTCTGGGTGATTCCTACAGTGGTTGCCTCTGTTGTCCTTGACCTTGTGTTCATGATCTTGCCTTCCCTATTTTTTAATATGTGAGATCAGGTTGTCCTCATACAACTTCTGATGTAAATTTTTTGGTTATCTTGTAAGCATCCACTGCTTCCTTTTTAATACCTGTTTTTATTTGCTTGTTTGTTTGTTGCCAAGGCATCCCCATTCTAAGGAAGTATACATGCTTCAAGAAAAGCTAACTCTGTAAATATCTCCATAGTTGGCCCCAATTGAGCCAAAGGTAACCACATAGTAATTTGAACTATTCATAAATATTCTAGTTTTCTTTTTTTGAGACAGGGTCTTGCTTTGTATTTCAGGCTGGCCCTGAGCTCAGCCTCCAACTCACATCACAGCAATCCTCCTGCCTCTGCCTCCCGAGTGCTGGGATTACAGGCATGAGCCACCACACCTGGCACTGTGGTATGTGGTACTGATTGCTGATGGGAATGAGTCTCCACACCCAATTCTGTTGTATGTGGTTACTGGGGATCGAACCCAGGCCCTTGCACTTGCAAGACAGGCACTGGAACCACTGAGCTAAATCTCAGGCCCCAAAAATTCTAGTTCTTGAGACGTGGCAAGATTGTATTTCCCAGCTTGTTGAAATTAGCGATAGCCACGTGACTTGCTTTGGTCAATAAAATGTGAACAGAAGTGATGTCAATTCTGACCAGAAAGCTTTGGAAGCCAGTGTGTGATTGATTTACCAGGTCCCCTCCTTGTTGTCCAGGGATTGCTTAACTATGTGTCAAGATGAAGTCTCCATCAGCCTGGGGCCAAGAGGGACTAAGGGTTGAGCTCCCCTTGTCAACGCACACAGCCATGTGGTAAGAACAAGTTGATTTTTGCTATATGAAGCCCCTGAGACTTGCGAGTTGGCTGTGATTGCTATGAAGGAAGGCAGTTCTAACAGCTAGAGTAACTGCATCCTCTGACCTGTGCCTCTTCCAGGAACTTAGCCCAAACTGAGCAGCGCGTAGCATTTGGTGGCCAATGGCTTGATGGAGTTAAAGGTTCTTGACTTAGTGTACACTGAGGTGATAAGGAAGGATTGTTGGGGCCAGAGGGTAGGAATTTTTTGTACTGTTAAAATGTACCACCGGAAAGGTGAATTCTCCCTGGATCTTACGTGCAAATGTGCAACGTAAAGTTACTGCTGTCATCTTGCAACTAGCTTGAAGAGAGAGCCAGTCGTCCCAAAGAATCACACAGAAATGAAGCAGAAGCCCTCACTGAATCATAACTAATCATTACCTGCGCTCCAGACTTCTCCGGTTAGGACAGGTGATGACAAATCTCCTCTATTCTTTAAACCATTTGCGATCGTTTTTCTATTACATGTTTTCAAGAGCATTAAAAAAGTTCCCATTTTCTCAGTTTTTATTTTTACTTTCCACCCTTGCATCCAGTTTCGAAGAAATGACAGGTAATAATGGGATCTATTTATAAAGACTTACCACGTGTCTGGCATTATGCTGAGTACTTTCCAGAAAGAGTTACATTCCACTTCAAAGTAACAACTATGTGTGAGCTCCTTGAAAGCAAGAATTTTTCTTATTTATATTTGTTTCCTTAGCAACTGTGATATGTGCAAAGTAGGTGTTGAATGAATATTGATTAAATGAGCACATAAATTGAGCCTACCTTTAAAGAGCTTACTCTCAGAAGATACAGTTGAATCCAGCCTTCAAACCTCACAGATTTAAGATCAGTACAAGATACTATGTGCTGTTAGTTATGATACTAGAGATTCAGAGGGACGAGTACAGACAGTAAAAGCTACAGTGGAAAGACAGCATTATTGCCTGAAATTGGGAGAAAAAAATCTGGAAGGAGTCCAGATTTGATCTTTTTTTTTTCTAAAAAAACCTCAGTATTGTATAAGTGCTGTGTAGCACTGTATAACACTTGTATTGTATGGTAGTGTAAGGGAATGGAAATCACCCAAACGTTATGACAGTGACCAAAGTATAGCATGGTGGCAAGAAGGAGCACAGTTGTACTGGAGAGGTACATTCAATCGAGCTGCTCACTGAACGTTAGATAGTTATTTCATTTTCCTTATCAAAAGCGACAACAGGAAGCTATTTCCTCTTGTCGTGCTTAAAGTAGGCTTGGGAGAAAAGAAATGCTGCGGCCAGACCCCGGACTATGCAACTGCTGACGTGATCAAATGCCTTGCACATAGTAGGCAGTTAAGGATGTCTGTAGACATCTGTCCTTATACTATTTCTCCCCAGAGAAAGTAGAAGTCTCCCAGAGCTTGTGTGCCTAACAGTTCCTTCTTTTCTGGCTCGTCTAGCTCAGTGCTGAGCGCACAGCAGTGCACAGTGGGCTCTCAGTTAAGTTCTTGTTGCATGGATCCATTTATCTAGTCTTGGGGTTAAAAGAACTAGCTTAGTATGTCTGTTTCTCAGCAGAGCAACACTTCATCAAACCTCTGTCAGATCAGCTTCCCAATAGGGTATCTTAAATATATGCTATTAAAATACCCAAATAGAAGCTCCATCTGTTTGAATAGACCGAGCCTGATGAATCAGCTACAAGGTGGGAGGCTGATCCAGCCAGACGTGAACCCATCGGGTAGGGAACAGGCAGCCAGCTCCCTCTCCCTTTGCCACTCAGAGTGCTCACATCAGAACACACAGATTTAGAAGCTGGAAACCAGATGACAAGTTAGCAGATCATTGAGATTGAAATAAGACATAGGACAGTACCAGGGCTACTATTAATCAGGGTCTGGCTGAAGCCTGTATCCCAGCTATGGATCATGTGGAAGTCACGCCAGAGCAGCAGAAAGAGGACTCCAGGCTCCTGCCCTTTTCACAATTCCCAGGCGTCTAGACCTACAGTTTATCTTCATGCCATATAAAAAGGACTTTAAAAGATTTATTTAGAGATTGTCCTGGTGAAATCACTTAGTACTTAAAGTACTTAAACCACAGTAAAATATAATGATGAAGAAGTACGGATAACCCTGCATCCTGTTATTGCCCCCTGAAGGATCTTACACAGATATCCATTCTTGATGACGTGTTAGCAAGCCTGAATTACCAAGTGGCTTCCAGAGTCCTGATTGCAGTCAGCTTCTGCCTTTTCCTTTTCTCCTCTAATGCTGTGGTTGTAGATTATTATTATTTTTTTTTTTTCTTTTGAGACAGTGTATTGCTTGTAGTTCAGTCTGGCCCTGAGCTCACTTGTAACCCAGGCAAGCCTGGAGCTCACAACAATCCTCCTGCCTCAGTCTCCTGAGTGCTAGAATTACAGGCATGAGCCACCACACCCAGCACTGTGGTATGTGGTACTGATTGCTGCTGGTGGACATTAGTCACCACACCTGGCATTGTATGTTGTTACCGGGATCAAACTTGGGACCTTGTGCTTGCAAGGAAGACACCGGAACCACTGAGCTAAATCTCTGGCCTCATAGATTGCTGTTTTTAAGGCTGCCAGTAAAGAAAAAGAAATATTGAAACATCACTCTTCAGCAGTCTGAAATGCATGTTTAAATATGCTCTTTTCTATACTCTCCCTCTCTTGGTAACGTTTAGCATGTGAGGCTTCACGTACAATAGATGTTCAGTTGATCTCCTTTTAATTCAGGTGAATTGGTCCCCAGTACTCTTGGCTGAGATGTAAACTGAGTGTGCTTTCTTATTATTCACATTGGTTTGATTTCTTTTGGTGTTCTGTCAGCTTGTCCTCCAGTTTCGTGTCCCTATTCCAGGCTGTTCCTATCCATGAACATGCACATACAAACAGCCATATTCTGTTCCAAATGTGTGGAATGCTCCTTCATGGGACTGCTTAGTTCTTTATTAAAGGACAGAAGAAATGAAAAGATTATGTAGAAGAGTCAGAAGACCTACATTCTGTTCCCTGCAGTGCTATCTACTTTGGGTCTTAGGTAAGTACTCAGGTTTCTTACCTCAAATATAAGAAAAGTAACATTATATGCCTAATCTATATCCCCAGCATTGCTACAGAGGAGCTAATGCATGTGGAAGCCCTTTGAGAATAGCAAAATATCCTTAAAACTTGCCTTTGTAAGATGCCTACCCCTTTTCCCCAGTCCATGCACATAGTAACCTGCACAGATCTTGCCCTGTGTATTTCTCTGACACAGAGACTCCTCACCATCCTCTTGGAGAGGCTCTCCGACCCACTTCCTGAGCCTTCATGGGCCACATTTGCTCTGATGAATTCACCGGGGCCCAGGGTCAAGCCCTCAGCTCTGCAGCACCAGAAACTTGATCTTGGCACACGCTCTGAATTGATCAGACTGGAGGCTGCTGACTCATGCCGTCTCACAGGAGAATGAACCACCGCAAGTGCGCCGGGTTATTAATTTATGGTGGGAAACACGTGGCCCAGTCTGCCCCTTTCTCCCGGTAGACCAGTTGCATGGGAAGAATCAATCATCAGAAGGATGCTCAGTGAGCAGGAAACTTTGATAAGGGGAGTTAGAAGATTCAAGTGATTAAGTATTTCAGATTCTGCTCTTTTGGGGCTTATGTCTGCTCTACAGAAATCTGTCCTCCATGTGGGCCCGGGGTGTCTGAGTCACTGTGGTACAAGTGTGTCTGAGCCAGAATGCCCTTTTCTGCATGTTCTCTTTGATTCCCAGTATTCTTCTGTCCAACTCTCTGCTCTCTATATATGGAAATACTTCTCAGACATCTTGCAGGAGAACAATGATTCCCAAAGCCTTTCTGCAGAATAGGCTGAGGTTGGTTGTTACAGAATCACCTGGGCACTTATAAAGAAATATAGGTACTTTATTTTATTTTTATTTTTTATTTTTTAGCTTTACTGAAAATTCTAACTTATTAGGTCTTTGGAGGGTCTGGGAATCTGAATGTTTGTGGGTATTCCAAGGGACAATGATCATAGCAGTTAGAAAACTCCTGATATAAAAGTATAAATACTGTCACTTTAAGGTGACTTTGCATATTCTGATCTGATCCATTATAAATTGATTGTATAGATTAACTCTCAGAACAAAATGTTATTTCCTAATTTTCAGGAGCCAGCTTTTCCTTTCTGCCTTCCACCTCTGCTTCCAACCTTTCCTTTTTCCTCCCTCCCTCTTTCCTTCCTTTTCTTGTTACCTATTTCCTCCTTCTCTTCTTCTCTTTCTGCCTCACTTCCATACATATTAGTAAATCATTCATGCATAAGGAAGCTTAACAAGAGGAGTTTGTGGTGACTGACCTTCCGAGGGCCAGAAGTAAAACTGCTTTAAGATGACGATAGACTTTGAGGGTTAGAATATCGGCCAGTCAGTGGTCAAACCAAGGTCAGAGTTTGAATAAACAAGGGATGATTTCCATGTGGTAAGTGCCTCAAGTTTTGGGCATAATTTCTGAGTTGATATGTTCTAAGAAACATCTTTATATACTCAAGTGATCTGTAGGGATGGTCCCAGGACCCCGTCCTGCTGACAGACAGCGCCTTCCTTCTCCTGGGTGGTGCCAGTCTCACCAGCCGTGCCTGATGGTGCCCAGCTTTCAGCACAGCAGCAAAATCTGGGAAGCAAAATGAGAAGACGGAAGGACACCAGTGTGTTGGGACATTCTGTGCCCGTACTTTAAAACTTCCTCGTCACAAAAACCACCGAAATGAGTTTTGATTTCTGCATTCTCCAGATAAAGCTGTGGCTTACCTGGACCACATAACTCACTAAATTAATGAAAGCAGTAAATGATGGAATGCCAAGCTAACTTGGTTACAGGTTCTGTTTTTCGAGTATTCCCATTCTGCTTTGTAGACAGAGGAGCATGGAAGTAGGTGTTTTGAGCATAAGCTTCGTTGTGCTGTGCATATGTATTTATAGATAATTCCTATAATTTCTCTCTGCATAATTATATATGTATTCCATAATGACAACTGTCACATTCCCACATAGAAGACATACTAGCGTGGAAATCTGCATTTGGTTACACTGATAGTTCTGATTCCCTTTTGCAGAGAAGTGGGGGCCATGACAGGGTCAGGATTGGAATTTAGGGTGCCTGGCCATTCCCTGAGTGTGGACTATGACAAATTCCTTTTTCCTTCCTGGGCTGAATTTTTCCCATCCTTGAAAAGAGTTGCATTATGTTTCCAGGAGTCTAACAGCCTGGTGACAGCTGTTATCATATTTCTTCATCATTGTAGATCAAAGAACAGAATTTGAATTGTAGGGAAAAAAGCCAAATACATACATTAACAGGCTATTTAATGACTAATATTTATTGAGAACTGTATATAGGCCAAGGATGACCTAACTAGTTTAATAACTTATTTTGATTCATTGTTAGCATATCAACTCTGCTTTTATTTATTTATCTCTTGGGGACAAGGTCACAAATAATTTTTTTTTCTTTTTTGAGACAGGGTCTCACTTTATAGTTCAGGCTGGCCCTGAGCTCAGCCTCAAACTCACATCACAGCAATCCTCCTGCCTCTGCCTCCCGAGTTCTGGGATTACAGGCGTGAGCCACCACGCCCGGCACTGTGGTATGTGGTACTGATTGCTGCTGGGCGTGAGTCTCCACGCCCAGTATTGTATGTGGTTATGGGGGCATTGAACCCAGGTCCTTGTGCTTCCAAGACAGGGGCCGGAACCACTGAGCCAAATCCCCGGCTCTAAGTCATACATAATTTGACCAACCTCACATGGCTGGTGTATGGAAAAGCCAGTGTCAAGGCCAACATTATACTGGTCATCAGAATCTGGCCATACAATTTCTCTCCATGTCTCTCTCTCTCTCTCTCTCTCTGTCTCTCTCTCTCTCTTTCTCTCTCTTGATAGGGTCTTATGTATTTCAGGCTGACCTCGAACTCACAGTTATCCTCCTGCCTCAGCCTCTCAAGTGCTGGCTGTTTCTCTGTTCTCTAGTACTACCAGGAAGAAAGCTTTCTTAAGATGAAGGATGTAAAACTTAGGCTCACTTCCTATGACTGAGTGTAAAGAAAGAAGTCAACATAGGGAAGAACTCCTTTTCTGGCTGATACTGATCCTATAGATACAAAGGGAAGAAAGAAGGGATAGTTGCTGCCCATGAGAAATGGTCTCATTTAGTTTGGAGAAGGAAATAAGAAAAAAATTTTCAAGGGCTGTATCTTGTACGAACTGGGGCTACTGCATTTGGTACTCATCCTGTTCAAATGGTGCTTGATACCAGCCTATTTCCTCTGACCTCTCTGGACAGGGAAATTGAGTGGCTAAGTAGAGCCAGGATCTAGGAGGACCTATAAACAAACCAGCAGCATTTTTCTCCAAAGGATAAACCTGGACCAAATCACTAGCCAGGGAGCAGGAGCAGAATGGAGAAGGAGCTGTGGTAGTGTCACTACTTATTTCTGTTTTTTCCTTGCTCACTACCTGCATTAAATAGGCTTCCTTTTTTTTTCCCTTTGTGTGCTTTATATTACATGTCATGCAGGTGGGCTGGAAAGCATTGAAAAATGCTGTCTATAAATTGCTCTAGCTAATTTAGAAATTCTGCATCATGTACTCAAGCCTACACTTTCAATAATGTCAAGAAAGTTTGCTTCACTTTTGCAAAGCGTCAGTAAGTTAAATGGCATTCTTGGTCAACCTACAGGTGACATGAAGCTGAAAAGTAAAGTTAGCTAAATCAGAATTCAGAATTGTCTAGACAGTCTGAAGTGTCTTGTCTAACTCAATAAGATGAAATATATCAAAAATAATTGCAGAATTCTATATTTAGGTAAAAAGAAAAACAGTAGTATATATTCAGGATGGAAGTGATTACATGGACAGAGTTTGTTCATATGAACTGCCCCGGAGAATTTAATTATCCACAAGTTGAATATATGCCAACATTATTTTGTGCCTGTTGAGAAAAGCAGTTCAGGTCATTGATGGCATGAAGGGAAGCAAGGTGAGTGTTGCAGGCAGCCCCTCTGCTCCTGTGATGCACTGTGGTCTGACCACACTCCCGTACTTGGGTCCATGGTGGTTACCACAATTCTTGGGGGATATTGACCACCTGGAGTAAGTTTAACACATGGGATGATGGGGGTCAGGAAATCAAGACTAGAAATGGTCTCACTTAGCTTGGAAAAGGGGAAAGATAGCCAAAAGTCTATCAAATTATTATCTGCAACTATTTGAAAGGTTCTTGTGTGTCAGAGTGAAGAAGCTGGTCACATTTTGCCCTATCAAAATGTAGAGATAAGCAAATGTAGAGCTAAGCAAAGAGCAGAAGGCAGAATTCAGTGGAGTAAGAGCTCTTAAAGGCTGAGGCAGAGAGAGAGAGAGAGAGAGAGAGAGACAGAGAGAGAGAGACAGAAAGAGAGAAGCTAGAAATACTACAGCTGTGGCTGCCTAACTGAGTGTTGGAAAGGGAGGAAGAGAAGAAACCATATCAGTTTGATTCACATGCCCTGGACCGAGTGCACCAGGACTGTCTCTGGTTTGCCCTGCTTGTTTCCACTGCCCTCCTAGTACCCGGGGTTTCGCAGTACTGTGCCTCCAGTTGGGTGCCATCAACACACAATCTGAGTGACCAGGTCTGAGGATTCACAGCCTATAACTCCTGGACACCACCTTGGAACACCTGGGCTCTGATCCGCTGGCTACAAATTGGAGTTCCAATGGTTGAAATTAATTTGTTAGAGCGGGTTACAGAAAACAAGGAAACACGTTTATTTGTTTATTGTAAAGTATTTTATAAAGCATACAGATAACACCCAGATGATGACACGCATAGGGCAGTAGTCAATTTTCTTGTCACTCAGCCACAGTACCCAACACCCACAACTTAAAGGAAGAGAGGTTTGTTTTGCTTCAGGTTTGAGTCCCTGGTCAGCTGGTTTGAAGGCAGAAACAAGATGGCAGGGGAGCATGGTGGAGGAAAAGGTACTCAGTCATGGTGACTGAGAAGCAGTGAGAGGAGGCAGCAGAGACAAAGGCCAGGCCCACAGTTATCACCTCCAGCCAGGCCCCACCTCAGGCCACACACTTAGCCATGAACTAACTCATCAATGCAGGAATCCACTGATTGGTGTAACTCCCCTATGACCCAACTGCCTTCCAGATACATGAGAGTTTGGAGAATATTTTAGATCTAAACTATAACAATAAGTTACAGGAGGTGGTAATGGGGCTTCCGCGCCCTCTCCAGGTGCACTGTCCTCCAAGCATTTTCTTTAGAAGTCCCTTGAGCTCAGTTCTTTTGATCTTCTATGGAGGTTTCATTCTTTATTCGCTATTGATTAATTCATTGACCACTGGTAATCCACTCAACCTTCAGTTCCTCTCCCCTCCGCAGAGGCCTGGGAGCTAGAACTGAAAGTTTCAGCTCTAATCACACAGTTTGTTTCCTTGGCAACCAGCCTCAGCCATGGCTGTCCAGCACCTTTGCCCGATCTTCCATGACCTCCTTAGCATACAGAAAGGCACTTATCCTTTTGCTGATAACAAATGCTTTAGGAGGATTGTGCCAAGAAACGGGAAAAAAGACCAAATATATTTCACGGTATCACAGGAAAAGACAAACCTCAAATATTTTGGAATAACATAACAATAACAATAATGATAACAAATACATCCATAGTACTTTTTATTTGCCAGACCTTATTGAAGTATTTTATATACTGTATTGCATTTAAGCCTCACAATGCCCCAGTGGTAGGTGCTATTATTATCTCTATTTGTACAGATGAAGAAAAATATGACATAAAGAAGTTATATCCCTTGCTTGAAGTGACAGAATTAGCAAGATTGCAGGCTGGGTGTTGGCTCCATGAATTCTGCTCCTGAATTCAGGCTTTTGATCACTCCACTGCGCTACACATCATGTACCTTCCCACCTTTCCATCAATTCATTTCCCTAAGATAAGTCACCACCTACAGCTTATACTTTCAACATTTTATATTTTTAAATGTGCATTTTTTTCCCAATATAAAATTAAATGTAGGCTCAGGGATTTAGATTAGTGGCACTGTGCCTACCTTGCCAGCACTAGGGCCTGAGTTTGATCCCTCATACTGCCAAAAAATAAATAAATGAATAAATACAGTACTGAGACTCCTGATGTTAATGTCAGATAGACCTGGATCATATGGAGGCTACGCATTGATAAATTAGTTTCTTTAGTTTTCTTATATGTAGGTTCATAGATTGTAAAAGAAGATTAGGAGACATAAAATACGTAATGTGCTTAGCATAATGTCTGGCCCAGAGATAGTACTCAAGAAAAGTTTGTACTCATTAATATGTATTATAATCAAATAAAATATGGGAAGTCTGAAAATAGAAGAAAAAAATTACCCATTTTTCTACCTCTTTAATTTTGAGGTATTATTTTGTCTCACAATATTTAAAAAAATTTTTTGGTATTAGGGATTGAGCTCATGACCTTGCACTTATGAGGCAGGCACTAGAACCACTGAGCTAAATCCCCGGCCCCTATTATTTTATCTTTTACTGTGTGTGAGGGAAAGTACTGTCTTGTTACTGCTCACGATCTGAGAAAGAAGTTCTGTGTAGGTAGAATGCCATTTGTTTGTCAAGTCCTCCGAGGTGGTTGGGATAAAATCTCAAGGTAGAGACTGAGACGGGTAAATGTAGAACTGTTTTGTGAAATAAAGGAAAAGGTAAGTAAGAATCCCTGGGGGGAGGAAATGACTTAATCTCTTGACTAGATCTTCTGAGCAGTCCCCAAAGACCAAGAACATCATTGAGGGTCGCAAGTCTTAGACCTGCCCTGATTAGAATAGACTACATTTGCAATGTCTTAGCGACGAGTCTCCAAGAGCTGAGCCTGAGACCCTTGTGCCCAGAGTGCTCTGTTCCTCTCAGGGACGGGGACGCAGCTTCCTTCATAGTTCTCTGTCTCAGCCAGGCTCTGTGAAGATGGCAGCATGTGCAATCCACAGGAGTCACATTGGTCAGTAGTCCTCTGAATGCCTTTGTAGAGACTCCAAACCAAGAATATTGCTTTTTCATGGGTGAGAGTTAAAGATAGCTACTGAAAATCTGAAGAAATATTTGACCAAACTATAGAAGCTGATATACTATTGCTGAGTGATAATCTAGGGAGGAATTTTACTTATTACTAAAATTCAGCTGCCAAGATGATCATCCAATAATTTACGTTCATAGATTTTTTTTTTTTTCTTCTCTGAGACAGGGTCTCCCTTTTGTAGTTCAAGCTGGCTCTGAGCTCAGCCTGGAACTCACAGCAATCCTCTTGCCTCTGCCTCCTGAGTGCTGGGATTACAACAGCCCGGCACTGTGGTATAAAGTACTGATTGCTGATGGGTGTGAATCGCCATGCCCAGTATTGTTGTTGATGGTTTCCAGGATCAAACCTGGCCGTCGCTCTTGCAAGACAGGTGCCAGAACCTCTGAGCTAAATCCCTAGCCCTCTTAAATTGTTCTTATTCACAAGTCAAGTATTCAGTCAAGATTATTACACTGGCTTCAAGGCTATAACCTATTCACTAAATAAATATGGACAGAAAAGGTGGAAAACTCTTTATGTAGCTGTGGACATATTTTAGGCTGGTTCTAATCACACATGATTATCCTTTGCTGAAACTTCTATATGGAAGAACAAGTTACTCGGTTTGATAAACTATTAGGAAGCGAGAAAGAAAATCTGAAAATTTTAGATGAAAACTCTCTTAAAAAGATCATGGAGAATATCCTATAAATAAATATAATATTTAAGTATTAAGTTAAATGTTAGGTTGATCAAATGTTAAGTTGATCTTATCAACAAAGTTGATAAGAAAGAACCCTACCAGGTACACAAACTAATAATGATAAAGATAAAATAAGGAGGAAATAAAATTTAGAAGCATTGTCAGCTTCCCAGGGAAGGCCAACAGATTTTAGGACATTCAACTGGCAAATGCTTGCCCCTGAATGGCCTTAAAAAATTATAGTCCCTTTAGAAAGCTAAAGAGAATTATGGCATTACTCTTCAATCCTACAATGGCCAAAAAATGATTTCCAAGTCCTGATTGTGTGTTGGGTGAGGCATTCGATGTATCGATGTTTTCAGGATGTCCTTTTATTGATCCCAAGGAAGGACAAGACGGTATACAGACAGCTTCTTTCAACACTGGGCCTAAGCTGGGTTAAGGAAAGAGAACAATAGCATTTAAAGGAGATATCCGAGGAACAGTCACAGGAGAGACAGAGAGAAAGAGAGAGAAAGAGAGACAGAGAGAGAGAGAGACAGAGAGAGAGACAGAGAGAGAGAGAGAGAGACAGAGAGAGAGAGAGAGAGGAGGATATATAGAGAGATGGAAGTCTGGAGGGAGTACACAGTCATGATTATATGGTGAGCAAGGAGCTGTAATCGTGATTTTTTTTTTTTTACCTCTAGTGTTGGGGATGGAACCTAGGATGTGGCACATTTTCAACTCTATCACTGAGCTGAATCCTCAGCCTGAGTATAATTTTTGTATTTTTGTATTTTTAAAAATTTTCTTGTCATGATTTTTTTTAATTGAATTCCCTTCTCCTGTTTTAAGCTTTCTGGTAGTAGCAAGGCCTTTGGGCCAGCTTTCTTAAAAAGGAGGCATGTACCCTAGGTGCAAATGAAGCTAAAAGGCTGCAAATGTGTTCATGAAACAAATCAATGCACTTGAGATTAGATTTGTAGAAACATATTACGTGCGTGTGATATTGACCTCCATGTCATAGGGGAGCCATAATGAGCTGGCAAAGGCTCCCAGGAGAGAAAATTAGAAGACAAGAAAGCTCCGCCATGAAAGTTTATTTGAAGAGCAGGAAGCACAGTACAGACCTATGGGAGAAGGGCCTGGGTTGCAGAGATTTTACCCCTTCCGCCCTCAGCACCCTGTATGCTTCTGGGGAAAGGAATGTTTTGGGTTTACATTTTCTTGTCTATATAATGAAAACAAGAATAAGATGATAATTATTATCTTTTGTTTTTTTAATGTCTGTTTCTTTTTTTAATAAATTGAGTTTATTGGTACATTTTTAGGAACACATTATGATCACATTCCTCATTGGGAATTTGAACCTATACATGATATATTTTGATTCTTATTTTTTCCCATTTCCCTGCCCTCTCTACAACTCCGTTTCCCTCTGTGTACATAAGCTCTGTTTCTGCTATTTTCTTTTTATCATCAAATTTTTTCTTTCCCTTCTTGCTTTCCCCTGACCCCACCCAGTTACTATTTCCATCTGAACATTTTCTCCCTATTTCACATTACCTATCATACTTTTGGACCTTATTTATACTTTCAGTTTCACACACTAGAGAAACAATGTGGTATTTACACACACCATATTCTATTTATTTCACTTATGAGTATTAAGGTAAGAAGTATATGTGTATCCATTTAGCTACCAGTATCTCTAATTTATTATTCCTTATGAATGAGTAATACTCCATCTTATTTTTTTTTAACTACATTTTCTTCATCCAGTCTCCAGTTGATGGGCATCTGGACTGTTTCCAAGATTTAGCTATTACAAACTGAGCTATTATAAATACAGACGCACATGTATGACTGTGGAATGATGCTTTTAATTCTTTTGTGAATATACCCAGCAGGGAAGTAAAAGGGTCAAGTGGAACCTCTCATCCTAGTTCTCTTTTTTCTTTTTTTTTTTTTTTTTTTAGGTTTTTTGAGACAGGGTCTCGCTTTGTGGTTCAGGCTGGCCCTGAGCTCAGCCTCAAACTCACATCACAGCAATCCTCTGCCTCTGCCTCCCGAGTGCTGGGATTACAGGCGTGAGCCACCACGCCCAACACTGTGGTATGTGTTACTGATTGCTGCTGGGCGTGAGTCTCCACACCCAGTACGGTATGTGGTTACCGGGGATCGAACCCTGGTCCTTCCGCTTGTAAGACAGGCGCCAGAACCACTGAGCTAACTCCCTGGCCCTCAGCCTAGTTTTTTTGAGGGATCTTCATACTTACTCCTACGGTGGTTGTATCAATCTACATTCCCATCAACAGTGGAAGAGGGTTCCTTTCTCCTTCACCAGCACTTGTTATTAGTTGATTTCTTTTCATCTTCTTATTATTATCATAAGTATTTAATAACACTCGTAAACTTATCCAAAGGCATGGAACTCTTTTTGTTGGATTGGTTAGTGATGTCATTAAATATGTCCATACTGGATGGTTTCCAGACAGGTCACTTCTGTGGAGAAGAAAGGCCATGGATATGGGTGAGCTTGTTTCTTCGGTGTCCAGTGTCCAAGTCACTTTGGTTTTGAGACTGAATGCATGGCGGCTTCGGGTGCTCTGCTTCCTCCGCGGCTGTGCTTTGGCTGATTTCTTGAGTGAGAGCAGTCATTCTTTTGGGAGTGAGATGGAATCTCAGTTTTGTTTTCATCTGCCTCTCTCAAACAAGTGATGTTGAACATTTTTTCATATGTGTTTTACTGCTTTTACTTCTTAATCTAAAAAATGTCTGTTCATATCAGATGCTCGCTTTTGAATTGGTCTTAAATTTGGAGGTCTGATTTTTAAAAGTTCTTTATGTATTCTAGATAGTAGCCCTTTGTCTGAGGAACAGTTTTAAGCTAAACAATTTTACTTTGTGGAATTGTTGAACCTGAAGAAAAACCGTGACATATTTTGAGAGGTAAAGATGGAGGGAAGTAGAAGTACATAAGTAGCCTAAAATGTGATGAGGTTTCACCAAGCAGAAAAAAATCTTGAAGAAGAAAGGAAAAAACAAGGAAACATTTGGGGATGATTTTATGTTCAGAGTAGCTATATGGAATTCTTTTGAGTTGTAGGATTTACCAAAAGTCATGGGTTGAATCCCAGTGTTGAACTGAACATACAAATTGCAGTTCTAACTCCAGAAAGGACTCCTCATGTGCATCTGGTTGTAGCCATCCCATTAAAATTCTTGGGAAAAGAAATCACCTTTCTAATCACCTAACTCAACGAAACGTACTAACTCTCATTAAAAAGATATTGAATGCAATTATTTTTAGAAATAGCATTAATTCCACAATTCTCTTAACATTGCCACATAGTTTTCTTTAATGTCTCCCCCTATAATTTCCAGGCTCTTTTCAAATCTCCGTGGATTTTTTTTTCCCTCTTTAAAATAGGAACATCTAGTAATCAGTTTGCTTTTGGAATGCTTTTTAATTGAAAAGGGGTGTATGTCCTTTTAATTGGAGTATTAAGTGTGCACTGACTTGTTCATATGGACATGCACATACAGGAGATTGTTATGGTTCTTCGGAAATATTTTCTTGGAAAATATTTTTAAATTAACATATTATGCTGATGAGATTGTTTTTCGAATGCAAAGAAGGTGCCGGATTCTGCAGCAGAAATGGACCTTCATTCCCTGCACTATCCTACTAGTTACACTTATTTTGTTACAATGCTCTTCTTTTGTTCTAATACAAAGCTTTGCTCATTTTCTGTACCACCAGCAATTTGGGGGTGAAGTGATAAAATCTGTTTCCTGGGTTTACAGGAAGTCAGTGAGACGAATGTTAAGGGAGAGGAAGAGCTGGGGAGATTTAGCCCACATTCGGGCTCTTCCTTCTCCTTTAATGCACACTGTAGATTCTCAAAAGATCAGTTTTCACGTTTCTTTGGTAAACTTCAGGATTCTAAAGTTTCTGGTCCAAGACCCTATTTTCACTTTCAGTGAGTGATATGGAATCATTCACATCTCGGTCCTTTCAAAATCTCTATTTTCTGTAACATAGAGAAAAAAAGGGTATTTTTCCTCCATTTTTCTTCTCTATATGAGCCTGTAAATCCAGAGAAATAGATATCTCTTTGTCTCAAGTTAATTCCTATAATACACACTCCTCCAAAAACCTGGGAGACCTTATTTCCAGGTAAATCTGAATGAGCTGCTCCGGGGGGGCTCTTCCAGCAAAGAAAAGTAGGCACACTACTGGGGACTAAAGAAAAATCCAAACCAGAACATTCTAGAGACTTAAATAGGACTTTACTAAAGTTTTCGTAAGGAGATAGAGAAGGAAAATGGAAAATACCCTTAAACCATCTTATAGATTCTCCTTTCTAGGTTCCTCTTCCTAACCTACTTCTCCCTGGACTGCTAAATCTTTCCCTCCGGAAAGCAGCATCTTGCTCTCCCCCAGCCTGGTGCTGCTCCTTCTTACCCTGCCCAGCTCCCGTCCACGTCACTGGTAACGTTGCCTTGTCTTGCACATCTCTACCCAAATGCCTGAGGCGGGGGTCCTGGGTTAGCGTCTGCATCGACCTCTCTTAAGATTTTCCTGTGTGGCACGAGTGGCCATGGGTAGACCTGTGGATCTCCCTTAAGACCTTGCTGTTCAACTGCAAGGAGCGCATGGATGGCCTCCAGCTCTGAGTACTTTCTGGATTAGCTTTAGGCTTTCTGGCCAGCCCCACACTCTTTTGGATCAACCCCAATGTAATCACTGGACATCATGAAGGGCCTTAGCATGTGGTCATGTCTGCCCAGTGTGGAGTTTCTCTGTGGAGCAGTATTCGTTCCCAGGTCCCCCTTGAACTGGCTAAAACATTGTAGTACGAGGCTCTTCTCACCTACTGTTGCTTCCTCCACCTTTCACTTTTCTCAGACATTAATCTTGAATGAACCTCTCACACATCTAACATTGTCTCTGCACCTGTTCCTTGGAGGAACCGAAGTGAAGCTATAACACTTCCCTCTTGACTTCAGCCTTGGGATGTACATCATGCAACTAGAAAGGAATTACTGTTGCGGAGCCTAGAAGGAAACTTAAAGAAAGTTTTGCCTCTTCATCTTGTCACAGAAAGAAATGGAGATGCAGTGAGCTGAAGCAAACTGAGGTAGATCAGTGGTATGCACAGCCATGAAGGTAGTTTGATGGCTTTCCCTTAAGACCTTGCCATTCAGCCACAAAATGCACGTGGACTGACAAACTCCAGCTCTTAGTATCTTTTGGACTAGGCTTAGGCTTCCTGGTCATCCCCACATTCTTCTGCAGCAACCCCAAACTAATGGGTGCACATCACTGGGGGGCCCTAGCACCTGGACTCGTAGCTTCTTTGCTCTTTTAAATTACAACATGCTGAATGATTTCATGGTGAGAGTGTGCATGAGACAGGAATCAAGAGAGACTGAGGCAGGGCCAGGCTTACGCTTTTATCACAACCCATTCATGCAAGAATGAATCCCTTCTCTAGGCTTATAGTCCCCTAAGTCCCTTCTACCAGGCCTCACCTCTTAAAGATCCCTGCACTACATCACTGTCACGTTGGGAACAAAGCTTTCAGCACACAAAGCCTTGGAGGACAAACTACATGCACATTGCACAACCTGGTACCAGATCTCTTGTCTTTCTATTCCTGACTTACAGCCTGCAGAAAAAAATTAGCTTCCAAGCAAGGCTAAATTTTGACTGAGAAAGAGTCTCATCACATTTCCTGGGATGTGGCCCAGGGGAGAGGAACAGGCCATGTGATGAATAGATGTTTTACAATTGTGCAAGGATCAGTCTTTCCTAAATAAGCCCAACTCTGCAATAAGAGATACTCATTGGAGAGAGGAATGTAATTGCTTGACTATAGAGTTGCCTAATCTAGTTTGGATCTTATTGTTGGAAAGTGTGATCAAATTTGAGTTCTCCTGAACTATTTTCTCAGGTCTTTAATGGAACTAGCCTAAAGCAATCACTGCTTTCTTCCAAGGAATACTTACCATTGCTCTGACATTGAGTGTCTCTCTGTGCCTTCTTGGTATTATTTTCATCTTATAAATAAAACGAGAAAGCAAAAATAGGCACAAGACTTGTGTTCTGCCAAAGGTCATACCTTCAATATTAAGACCGGTCTCTCTTCATTTAAAGGGGTCAAAGCAATTCTTAAGCCAGGAGAGGACCACGCAGTGGTCCAACTCCCTCCCAGTCCCTGGTCCTCCTCGATGCCTGTCAGCCTGCCAAGCACCGGTACCGCAGCTCTCTTAGTGCTCATCATTATCCTGGTCAGCTAGGAGGCCTTGCTGTGTTTGGAGAGGGTCAGGGCACAAGGCCAGGCAAGATGAGAGGCCACAGAAAAGAAATAAAGAAAAAAGTCCTGGCGAAATGCATCAAAACAATGCTGAAAGCAAACTCTGGCTGCGGACCGAGGTTTGGCAAGAAAGTGAAATAGCTTTGCTCAAGGTCAGAGGAGTGCAGCTATGCTCAAGTTGGAAACTGAAATCAATTCTTCTTCCCTTTCGGCCTGGCAGCTGCCTCTGGTAGGTGCCTGGGATGTTCACTGGTAAAAGGCAGAAGGGCCCTCAGGCACAGGGCAGGGGCCAAGAAGGGGACCGTTCTTTGTCTATTGCCATGAACCTCTTGTGGACAATGGTAGAGAGAACTGGTCCGTGGCCTAGGAAGGGAATCATGGCAGCCTCTGTTCTTGTGAGTTCTCATTTTCTTGATTAGTTTTCATGAATTTGTTTTTAAAAAAACAAACATCACCATGTTGCTGTAGCTGAGGCCACGTTTTGATGAAGGTAAGGACACAGATTTTTCTGTTTTGAGACTTAAAATTCAGGGGAGGGAAGCTGCTCACTTCTGGCCAGTGAGTTCTTGCCAAGACAGGTTCCAAGTATTTTGGGTCGATGAAACTCAGAGGAAGGGAGCTGGAGATTGTGGAGAAATAAAGTTCTTTTTCTCTTTTCTGCTTCACTGTTTGGGGGAGCACAGAAAGGTGCATGTAACTGAAGCATGTAGATGGGAGTAGGAAACCTAGTGTTCAGGGAAGAAGAACAAAGAGAATGGGAAATTTTAAAGATAGAAGAAAATTTCAGTGTGAAGGACACATTTTCACACATAAAAACCCTATGCAGATTTATAAAGGAGCAGGTCAATCAGGAAGGGGGAGGCCAGGGATTTAGCTCAGTGGTTCTGGCGCCTGTCTTGCAAGTGCAAGGACCTGGGTTCAATTACCCAGTAACCACACACAACACTGGGTGTGGAGACTTACACCCAGCAGCAACCAGTACCACATATCACAGTGCTGGACGTGGTGGCTCACACCTGTCATCCCAGCACTCTGGAGGCAGAGGCAGGAGGATTGCTGTGATGTGAGTTTGAGGCTGAGCTCAGGACCAGCCTGAACTACAAAACGAGACCTGTCTCAAAAAACAAAAAAACAAAACAAAACAAAACAAAAAAAAACAAAAAAAAGAAAGGGGAAACTGTCTTGGCCCATCTTCTGTTGCTGTACCAGTCTACCCGAGACTAGGTAATTTATAAAGAACAGAATTCCATTTGGCTCACAGTTTTGGAAGTTGAGAAATCTAAGAGCATAGTGCCAGCATCGTGTTGGCATCTACAAGGGCCTACTTGCGGCATTATATTATGGTGGAGGGCATCTCCTGGGCCGAGGACATAAGCATTCTGGCTCATGTCTCCTCTTTCTCTTATACAATCACTAATGGCACTATGGAGGCCCCACCCTCATGACCTCATCTCATCCCGATTGTCTGCCAAAGCCTCAATATCACCAGCACACAGTTTGGGGATTTCATAGCCAACATATGTGTGAATTTTGTGGGGAACCATTCAAGCTCTAGAAGGGAATGAGCACCATGACAAGTGCAAGGGGAGCTGGAGGCTATAAGGTAGGAGAAAAAAGACACGGTGGAAGCTAAGTCTTTGCTTTTCACATTTCCTTTCAACCAATGTTTATTGGGCACCTACTAAATGCCAGCTATTGTGCTGAACACTGGGCATTCAAAGCAAGATAAAAGTTTACCATTAAGGAGATCCTGTTTCAGAGGAGGAGTCAGATCTATTCATCAACAACTGCACAGCAAACCATCATGTGACAGATTCAATAGAGATACACACTATATGCTATAGGACACAGAGCAGATCATAGAATAGAGGAGGTGACATTTGGCCTGACATTTCAAAGATAATTTTCTTTTCCTTTGCTTTGGACATTGGAAATTTATTTGAACAGGAATTTTAAGAAAATTAGGTTTCTCTACTTCTTATTATAACAATAACTGTAATAAACAGGGGAAGGGAATGTAACTAGAACTTTTGCATTAAGTTCTAATCTCCTGTGAGTTCACGGCACACGGCGAAATAATTAATAATTAGGCAGAAATGAGACTTAGCGAAAACTGAGTTTGGGTCTGATCCATGCTACTCTGGGCGGCAAGGACTCCGGATCCCAGCCTACCACACCTTTTATTATCGACATTCCAAAATACCCAGAAAGGCAGGGCCACACCAACAATAGTCCTAGAGAAGTTATGTAGATGAGGATTCCTCGGGGCAAGGCAGATGTCAGCAATAGTCCTTGAGAAGGGGGAGATCCGGTGCAGCTCTGCCCTGAAGCATCACAGCATGTGAGACCATTGAGTCCCTGTTGTTACCAGAGATAAAGACAAGAGTCAAGTCCAAAGTCCTTTGCAGGCAGGAAGTCCTGGTCAATTTTGATCTTGCAATTCCCAAACAGGGTGGTTCCCAACAAATAATAACATGTATGATTACTTGTTAGGGGCATTATCATTGTCTATGAGCTAAGGTCCACATTCAGTTGGTCCAATAGCCATTCAAAGGGTCTTATTCAGACAGAACTTTATGAACTAGTTAAAGAAACTGGAATTTCTTGAGGGGAAATGACAAAATCAGGAAAAGCAAGCACACTTTTCCCAATATTTTGTAATTGTTGCACTCCCATAATTATAGTGCAGGTCATACCTATAAACCACTGTTATTTTTATATGTGATCTTGTTTATAAACATAGCAAGACAGAATGGAGTATTACTCTGCCATAAAAATGATAAGTTTGAGTCATTTATACTTAAATGGACATACCTTGAGGATATCCTCATAAGTGAAATAAATAGGTCACAGATAGGTAAATATTGCATCTTTTCTCTGGTATGAGAAAATAAAGATGTAAATGAGTTCTAGAATTGTATGATATATATTGTGAAATAGAAAATACTCAAAGTGAAATAGGGTGAAGGGGGAAAATAATGATATTATAACAAAAAAGAAAGGAAACAAAATTTTGTATATGGGGTGGGGGTGGTAGGGTGGATAGGGCTATGGGAAAAAATGAAAATTGAGTTGTGTCATATACTTGTACAAATTCTCATTGTGGAGTGCAATCATGATATGTGTATGTAATGTACCAATAAAGATTTCAATAAAAAAAACATAGCAAGTATGAAAATGGACTGTTGGGCTGAGGATTTAGCTCAGTGGTGCCACTACCTGCCTTGCAAGTGCAAGGTCATGAGTTCGTTCGCCAGTAAAGAAGGAAGGAAGGAAAGGAGGGAGGGAAGGAGGGAGGGAGGAAGGGGGTACCTCACTCAGC
Organism: Petromus typicus; assembly: GCA_004026965.1. Lineage (NCBI taxonomy): Eukaryota > Metazoa > Chordata > Mammalia > Rodentia > Petromuridae > Petromus > Petromus typicus. Next base: position 58,607 of record PVIR01006768.1, read on the forward strand.
TGTTTTAAACAGGGGACATAAAACTTTCTGTAAATTCCAGTAGCAAATATTTTCCAGTCTCAGTTGCACCTGCTCAACTCTGCTGTTATAACATGAATGGAGTCATAGGCAACATATAGATTAATGAGTGTTGCTGTGTTCTAGTAAAACTTTATTAATAAAAAGAGTGAAATAGCTAGAAGTAGCCCAGGATGCTGGATTTGGACCTATACTTAGAGTTTGTGTACCCCTACTTTTTTCGTTGTTATTGCTGGTTTTTTGAGACAGCATCTCACTATGTAGTTCAGGCTGGGCTTGAACTTACTATGTAGTTGAGCCTGGCGTGATCCTTAGCCTCCAGAGTATTGGGATCACAGGAGTGCAACTCCCCTCCCCTGCCATCTACCCTCACTGTTAACTTTGATTTTAATCTGACTTTCTCCTTGGAACGCCCACCTGAACTGAGTCAGTGTGGTTCTGGGTGTGGAAGACTCACCTGAAGATTGTTGCCAAAAAGACATAAAAGAGACCAGGAGGGAAGACAGCTCGCAGTTAGTTTTCCTGGAGAAGCTTGTCATGGATGGTTTTCCTGATATGAGCCAGGCTGTTCTTACATTAGAGGAGCTCTGGTCCACACTGTCATGAGAAATGGTGTTGTTCTCTTCAGGGGAGCTCTGGTCTTTGCCTTGACTGGGCTTTGTGGCTCTCAGACTGGAGGCACAGATCCTTCACTCTGCCCTGCAGACTCTCTAGCTTCCACCACTGGCCTTTGGGCATTCCTAGTGCAGATCCTCCATAGGGATTCATGTGAGACATTGCTGTGGGCTCTGAACCTTTGGCTAGACTCATTTGGGATGTTGCCATGGAATCCAGATGTTAGATTCTTCAGGTCTCTAACATGTAGAAAGATCTCTTGCACTAGTCTGCAATTGACTTTTGGGGTGAATATTATAAGATCCAGTACACATAAATTTATAAGCATATCAAATCTATTCCCTTGTAAGCCTTGACTATAACACCTCCATTGTTGCTACTCACTCCTGTAACAAGAAGTTTCAGGCCTGCCCACTTCATTAGTACTTTCCAATCAATAGTTAATTTCCATTTTGTTGTGTGCAGGGAACTACTATAGCCCCCAACAATGAGGCAATGAATAAACCAGACAAAGTCATGGAGCTGAAACTTTAATGAGAAGAGACAGGCAATAAATAGATAATAAATGTGTGATGTCAAGTAGTAATAAATGTTATGAAGAAAAATAAAGCAGAGAAACGTGATAGAGAATAGCAGGATGCTACTTTTGATAGGGTAATCGATGAAACTTTTTCAATTCCAGCAAGGTTGAATAAATTGCAAAAGGGATCTGCGAGATCAGAGTGTCCCCAGTAGAGAAATCATTAAGTGCAATGAGTCGAAGGTGTGTGCACGTGTGTAGCGTTGGGATCAACACAGGACTCAGTTGTGACTGGAGCACCAGCAGCAAGGAGGAAATTCATAGTTTCTAGGGTCAGAAGTGTGCAGGGGCCAGATGAACAGACGTGATCTAAGTCATCATTTAAAAGTGTGATTGACAGAATCACACTGTGGGCGTGACCATCCTGCCCTGCTCTCGTGTATTGCTCTGTACTGGTCTGGTGTGGTATATTATATGTCCAGTGCAGGAGTAAAGCAGGTACACCATGTGGGAGGCTACTGTCCTAACTCAGAGTTGGTGATGAGGGCCTGGAGTAGAAGGAGGTAGGAGCTTGTGGAGTTGAGTTAAATGGGAGGACCAGGCTCTGTTTTGGAGATGAAAGCAAGGAAAGAGAAGAAATTTAAAAACAACTTAAAATATTTTGATCTGAGAAACTAGATGTTGTCATCTTCTTAGACAAACACTGGGGAAAAGCAGGTCTAAGGGAGAACAACAAATGATTTTGAGAACGTTCAACTTTATCTTCCTCTCATGCCATATTAATGAGCTTATTTGTTCTCTGAGAGCATCTTAATTCTCAGTGACATTTCTCAGCACTTAAGACAGTAAATTGAGCATGTCAATTGCAAAAGTTTTGGAATTAAAATAGTCATAATGTTTATGATCCCTAGAAAGTTCAGTAATAAATGCAGTAAAATAATACTGAACACTTGATTAGCACTTTCTATGTTTCAGGCACTGTTTTAAGGCCTGCATATTAAATTAACTTATTCCTCAGAATAATCTAGAGGGAAACAGGAGTAGAAAAGTTTCTGACTTGCCCTAGGTTCACATCACTCATGGAAGAGCTAGCACAGAAACCTACATAATGGCTTCTAGGTCCTGTGCTGGTTCTTATGGCTAAGCCTTGAGCTGTCCTGTCTCAGTGGAGTCTCCCTCCCTTCCGCCTTCCTTTCCATCTCCTACCCTCTCTTCCTCCCTCCCTGTTCCCTTTCTTTCCTTCTGTTCTTTTACACAACTGGGAATTGAACCCAGGGCTTCAACCCTGCCAGGTGAATCTCATGGAGATAAATCCTTAGTCCTTTTATGAATTTTTACTCTGAGATAGAATCTTTCTGAATTGCTCCAGCTGTCCTTGAAGTTTCAGTCTTCCTGATAGCTGTGACTGTGGGCGTGACCGTCCTGCCCTGCTCTCAACTCTTCCGGTGTGGTATATTATATAGATTGACTTCCACACGTGAACTGCTCGTGTGTTTCTAGGATGAACCCTATTGTTCTTGATCATGATTCAGCTTGTTAGTATTTTGACCAGGAGTTTTGCATTTGTATTCGTAAAGGATATTATTAGGCTACACAGTGGTTTCCTTTTCTTAGCCTCATAGAATCAGTTGGGAAATGTATCTTCTACCTCTTTTTTTTTTTTTTAGAAGAATCTGCAAAGGACTGGAGCTATGCTTTTATTTTTAATATTGGTTTTTAAATTACTAACTCAATTTATAGACCTATTCATATTTTTCTATTTCTTCTTAGTCATTTTTAAAGTTTTTATCTTTCCAGGAATTTGTCCATTTTCATTTATGTCTTGTAATCCATTAGCACACAACTGCTCATTCCAAAACATTCTTTCATAATGCTTTTTATGTCTGCAAAGTCAGTATTAATGTTCCCTCTTTCATTTTTGATCATAGTGGTTTCAATATTTTATACTTTATGGCCTATCAACATGGTTTTGTAATTATTGATTTGTACAATTATATTTTAAATCAGATAGCAAAAAGAGAGAACAAAATGTATTTGTATTGTCTTTTATAATTAAGCAATTACTTTTCTGGTGGTCTTTTTTTTTTTTTTTTTTTTGGTATAGCTTTGAATTATTGTGGATTTGAATTAGTGTCCTTTCATTTTAGTTGGATACTTTAGTGATAAGTTCTCTCAGATTTTGCTTATCTGAAAATATTTTTATTTGTACTTTGTTTTTTGAAGGGTAACTTTGCAAGGTATACAGTTATTGGTTGACTATTTTTTTTTTAATGCTTATAATACATTGTTCTACTGTCTTCTGGTTTCCAGAGTTTTTGATGATAAGCTGATTTGAGACTACTTTATACATTTTGTATTGCTTTTCATCCTGCTTTCAACATTATCTTTCTTTGGCTTTCAACATTTTAGCCATAATGTGTTTCACTGTAGGCCTTTTTAAGTATTGTACAATCTACTTATAGTTTGTTGAGCTTCTTGAAAGTGTTGAATATTTTTTAGTTTGGAATTTCCCAGCTACTGTTCAAATATTCCTTATGTTCTTTTTTCTTATGTTCTTTCCTATTATGCACATGTTGCTATGTTTGATCACGAGACTCACTGGTCTCTAACATTCTCTTCACTTCTTACTTAATTCTATTTTTTTTTTCTGTTACTCAAACTGGATAGTATTGATTGAACTGTCTTCAAGTTTTTTGATTTGTTTCTTCTGCAAGTTAGCTATTGGATCACAGTAGTAATTTTTTTACTTCTCTCTTATACTTTCCAACTCTAGATCTTTTATTTGGTTCTTTTAAAAAGTTAAAGTTTCTGTCCTCTTAATGATAAGCCTGATGGGTAAGACATTATCAAAGTTTCCTCTAGTTCTTTATACATAGTTTCCTTCCAGTACTTTGAACACATTTATAAAGCTGGTATAAAGTTTTGTTTATTAACTTTCCTAAACTAGTTCTATGAATTCTTCTTTTTTTGTCATATGCAGTCACTACATTCTATGTTTATCTTGGTGGTGTCTGTGACTACACAATGATTTCCTGAAATGCTTTGAACCAGTAAGTCTTCCAGGCATTGCTTATTGGTTCTGGATGTCCACTGGGAGCATACGTTCGACTCTCTGAGATTTTAACTTTCCTTTAGCCTTCATTTACTACTTATATAAAACCCCCGTGTTAACTAGAGCCCAGACATCTTCCCACATCTTAGGCATTCACATCACTTTGCATATGTTTGTAGTACAATAGATTTCCAAGGATATATTGCAACTTTCTAAAGCTTCCTATGGATGTCTTATTCCCTAGTTTTCTTCTAAGAATTTTTTTTGTCAGACTCTGGTTTACTCCAACCATTATCTCTTCTTCCCAACAGCTGTAATATTAAACAACTGCCACTGATTGTTTTCGACAAATTCCCAGGGGGAAAGCTGCGAGTTATACTTAGAGAAAACTTAGAGCTATACTGAGTAAGCTCTAAGTCATACCAAATAAAGCCTGTGAGTAGGGTTTCCAGGAAGCTTACAGAGAGGCCAAATCATACCAATTTTTTGGAATAAAGATGCTTCAAACCAATTATGTCTTCTTCCAGAGGCCATTAGGCTGCTGTTTTCACAGCTACTTTATTTGCAAAGCTGTTAGTATTTAAGGATACTGAATGCCTGAGAAGGAGGGTATAAGAATAGGCAAGTTAAAATGCCACAAGCTACATTGTTTATATCAACATCTGGCCATTTTTCTTCAATAGATAATTTTCAAAAGTTGTAAGGCTTTGGTTAGTTTCCCAAGTCCTGAAATAGTTCATTTCAACTCTTTTATTTTTGTGTCAAATTTCTTATCAACTGAATGAACAGATTTTTGGAGATACTTACTCCATCCTTCCAGAAATGCTTCTCTTGAATATGGTAAGCTTGAATTATTGTCAGTGTAACACAGGATTGCAGAATTAGCATCATGTGATCTTGAGTCAGATTTGCTTAGGTCCATATCTTGGCTCTGCAAATCTCTAACAATGAAGTCTTTTGCCTCCATATCAGAAGAAAGTTTAGCGTATTGGTAGTGCTCATCTCCATAGACTTATTCTAAGTATAAAGTGAATTTCTGCAACTAAAATATCTAGAACAGCAGTTGGCAAATTATGGGTTGTGGGCTATCCTGCTCA
>PVIR01006769.1:0-52279 GCA_004026965.1 Petromus typicus
AAAAGAATAAGAACCCAGAAGATTGCTTTTTATTACCTATAAAGTTGAGAAGAACATGATTTACTTGCTTGCCCAAACAAAAATAGCAGTAGGCTATAGTATACTTCTCATGTGAGATGTCTGGTATCCTTCAGAATCCATAGCGGAATATACAATACAGCAGGTGGTATAAGATTATGCCATGCTGACTGATAAGAGGATTTTCTTCTACAGAATATAAATTGGTGGGTTCACTTCTGTGGAGAGGAATGAATATAGTTGATAGTTGAGGTTCCTGCACATGGATCTGTAAACTTTACAAGTGAAAAGACAGTCTTTATTCACCATGTTATCTCTTAATCATTGTGTTTAATTCTTAACTCTGTAGTAAGCAAAGTCATGGCTATCACTTTAAAGGTCGTTCTTACTTAAACCTTCCTAAGATCCACCCCCAACTCTTATACAGTACTTTTCCTTTGAGAATTTTCTCATTTACAGTTTGTTTCTAAAAGGCTCAGAAGTGAGTCTTATCCGTGTGAGTTTTAAAATTAAAGTTAGAAATTAATATTCCTCAACTCTTTTTCTTTCACTGAGTTTCATCTTGCAGCCTGCACAGATAGTAAATTTTTTCATCAGGTGAAACCTGACCTGTCTCATAGGAAAGAATATGGCTCTTTCAGAACTTCAGGAGTTGCACTGACTTTTAAAAATATTCTAGCTATGTAGAACTTGCCGGTATATTCCTGAAAAGATTAAACATACTCTAGAGTTAACTACATGCTCACGAGTATTGTAGCACAGTTTATAATAGCTATTATGAACCTGGATGTCCATTAGCAGATGAATGGATAAAGAAAATGCACACTGTGCATACAGTGAAATATTACTCAGAAATAAACCACGTCACGATTAACTTTCATGTTAAATGGAATAAGCCAGACTCAGAAAGTCCAATGTTGTATGTTTTTTCTCATAAAATGAGAAAATGAGAGTGGTTGTAGAGGCAGATTTTTAGAAGAGAAAAGGGATGACCACGAGGGATAATAGAAGAGGGGATCAAAATGTCATGTGTGTGTGCACATGCCAAAATGAAGCCCATTCTGTATAACTAAATGTACTAATTTAAAATTAATTCCAGTTATCTCCATGATACACAAGACAGTCAGATTACACACCTATACTTAACCTAAAAACTCAGATATTTAATCTCAGATATTTGAGTAATGTGCTCACATCTAAAAAGCATCAGGATCAGTATTCTTTCCCTGAAACCTGTAAATCATTTATAAAATTCTAGTTTAATATGCATGACTTTTTAAAATCTTCCCTTATAGTAGGCAAGAAGAATGGAGAACTGCAAAAGGAGAGGAAGAAATAAAGACATACAGATCAGAAGAAAAAAGGAAACATTTAACGGTTGCAAAAGAGAATAAAATACTTACTGTCTCAAAGGTAAGTTTAATTACTGTGATACTTAATATTGTTAAAAACAATAGCCATTTTAAGGCCTTCTCTTTTAGATGAAAGATGTTACTACTTTAAATAGGATAATTAATGAAATAAAATTTACTATAATGCTTGATTTTTTTTTTAGATTATCTGTTAGGATTTACAAAGTTTAGTTCATTACTTGCCTTCTAAAACCCAGCATATTTTTTCTATAATGTCAGTTCTTCTTTACTCATTAAACATAATTCATCTAAACAAGCTTTCTTTAGTTTTTCCTTTAAATCGTGTCTTGTTTTTTCAATGTATTTTTTTGCTGTTTGTCATTTATTATAGCTAGTACAGTGATAAATAATAGTTCTTATTTTTTTTCTTTTTTTGATTAATAGCATTTTCAATACTAGTTTTTTCCTGTTGGTTTTTCTGTCATCCTACTCTGTCAGATACCCTAATCAGAGAGAGTGATATACTTTTACTCTCTTGATAGTCAAGGAATCAGCTTCAGAGTCTTTAAGAGATTGAAATTGAAGGAAACTACATTAAGTTACTTCTCAGGTTCTAAAAAATGATCCAAAAAATAATAATAATAATGATGACTAGATTTCAGACCTAACTTGGCATAAACAAATTAGAAATAGATTTGTTTCTCATATAAAACTTTGGTCAGTAGTCCAGCCTAGTACTGCCTTCATTGTTAAAGACTAAAACTTTCTCATTTTTCTGATTCTCCTGGATTCAACATCTCATCTTTTAAGAGTGATATTCTCTGTTAAGAGGATTAAATAGGAGGGTAATGTGAAACTCTAATAACGAAAATTTTATTTTTTGTATGTGTAAAAGGAGAACAGATGTTAGCGGACAACTGCTTTTCCCATTTACACCTGAAGTGTTTAATGTTCTTTGATTTGGAATTTTTCTCAGGAAAGTATTGTTGTCAGTGAAGTTTTATAAAATATGACAGATAGTAATATTTTTATTTTTTTTTTGTTTTTGAGACAGAGTCTTGCCCTGTAGTTCAGGCTGGCCCTGAGCTCAGCCTCAAACTCACATCACAGCAATCCTCCTGCCTCTGCCTCTCAAGTGCTGGGTTTACAGGCGTGAGCCACCACACCCAGCACTGTGGTCTGTGGTACTGATTGCTCTGGGTGTGAGTCTCCATGCCCAGTATTGTATGTGGTTACTGGGGGATCAAACCCGGGCCCTTGTGCTTTCAAGACAGGCATGGAACCACTGAACTAAATCCCTGGCCTGACAGTAATTTTTTAATGATACCTATTTGAGTAAGTAGAAATGCTTGTTAAATGCGACTAGATACATTCTCTCCCCGCGTATTAAAATTCATGACATAATTGAACATTGTTTCCTTTTTAACAGTTTGCATATTTACCAATAATTTTACAAGTTTATGAAACCTTTTTGTAATTCATTTAGAAGAAATCTGTTAATCAAATCATGACCATTATTTTACTTTCAGCAATGTGAATATAATTATGGATTTAAAATTGTTTCATATTAACAGTCTAAAAGTAGTATTCATTCTTACTATGTGATAATCTGATAGAGAAACAGTATTGCTATTTCTTAAATGCTAATAATTAGCTCTTTTTTGATTTATATTCTTAACTGTCAGTATGATTTGTCTAAGTGTTTCTTTTTAGTTCTGAAAGTTTATTTTTCACATTTCTGTTTGACATTTGAAATTATTTCATCTTATAGCTCATTAGTGTACATTTCAGTTTATGTAGTCATCCTGTCTTTTTTCTCCAGATTTAATGGTCATTTTTTGTTTCAAGAATGTCTAGTAGATTGATTTTTATAATTACATAGTTTTTCTATGACAGTACCTCAGACTTCATGAACATATTCTGTTGTTTCTGGAATTGCTGTGTTAACTTTCTCATATGTATATTGTGTTGTTGACTTTATCTCCACCTATATGTTGTGTCAGTTTTTTGATCGTTATTGGTTCTGTTCTTGCCTGCTACAAAAGACTTCTGATATTTATTGCTAGCAGAAGAAAGATAACAACAGCTCCTTGATGTCTCAGCCTTAGAGTGGCAGAATAGCCTTATGGTCTTCAATTTGTTTTTACCCATTATAGCATATTCTGCTCTTTCTCATTTCCATTTCTGTAGCTTTCCTGTAGGTAGATGAGTAAAAGCTAACTGTATAAATTTAACTTTTTGCCAGAATCATGCTCATGAGCATTTACTGGATCTTGGGGAAGCCAAAAAGCAACAAGCAAATCAACATAGCTATCGTACAAGGTCTGCACTGGAAGAGACTCCTAGACCTTTGGAGGAGATAGAAAATGGCACTAGTTCTTCAGATGTAAGATTTCAGCACATTAAAATTCTGTATCATATTTTTTAAGATACAAGTTTTTCATTGTGCTCATTGATATAAATATATTTCAAAGATGATACTTTTGATCGTACAGTGATGGTAATAGTTTGCATTTACTAATAAACTATTTCTAGGCATGGTAGATATAATTGTAATCTCAAATCCTCAAATCTGTGTGATTTAATTGTTCTCCTTTCACATATAAGGAATACTCAAATATGTTGAGACTATATATCCAACTAACTATTAAGTAGTGGGATAAGCATTAAGTATAGATTCCTTTTACTTGAAAATCAAATTTCAAGAACGGTAGTATGATGCTCTACTGTGGTGTATCTATTACAGTTAATCAATAGGCCCTTGACAATTTTGATTAGATTTTTCTTATTACAAATTTGTAACTTTCTCAGTGTAATGCTTTGATACTCTTCATGCGTAATTGTTTCTGTATTTCTCTAGTAAATTAGACATTTCTTTAGCAAAGGAAATTTGTTTTCAACCACAAATCACTCTTCTTTGCCAATTAAAAATCATCTTTCATCGCCTTTTCCTTTCCTGTCACTTCTCTTGTAGTCCAGTAGTGAGGATACTGAGTTGCAATGATCATTTGTGCCTAGGAATGCAATACTTGCCTGGGAAAAATAACAAGATCTTACCTTCAAACCAACTTTTTTTATTAGAAAAGTAAAATTTAGTTTCTCCCAATTATTCTGATGAAAAAAACAAACTAAAGCTGTTACAGTGTTGTACACCTATAATTCCAGTGCTGTGGGAAGCTGAGGCAGAAGGATCACAAGTTTGAGCCTAGTGACTTAATGAAAGCCTGTCTCAAAATATTAAAAATAAATAAATAAAAATTTTTAAAAAGCTTGAGATGTGGCTTAGCATGAAGATCAAGGTTTAGTCTCTAGTACTTGGGAAGGGAAAAATATACCAATCGTGTAAGTCAGCTTCATAGTTGACAGTTTGGTGTTCTCTTTCTTACTTTTTTTGAGAAAAGGTTTTACTGTGTTTCCCAGATTGGTTTCAGAGTCCTAGGCTCAGATGATCCTGGTGCTTCAGCCTCCTAAATAACTAAAACTTCAAGGAGTGTTTTACCATGCTCAGTAATGGCTTGGATAGACACAAAGAATAAAAACATGAAACTAAGTTGCCTTATAAGGACAGCTTACCTATTTAGGGAGACCCTGACTCAAAACAAAAAAGGCCGAGTGCTTTAGTCCAAAAGCTCTGAGTTCATTGCCTAATATCAGAAAAAACATGACCTGAGATGCTCTGAATCTAGTATTAACAATTATTATGCCCTCATATACATGCATTTCTCACTTTTTTAAGTGCAAATGTAAAAGCTGTACCTTGCAACTAGCTTAAATCATTTTAAATATCCTTATGATTGGTATTACGTTTTATAATCGTAGGATTACACATAAAATATATCTTCATTGTCCTTAGGAAGGTGAAGTAGTTGCTGTCAGTGGTGGGACATCTGAAGAGGAGGAGAGAGCATGGCACAGTGATGGCAGTTCCAGGTAAGTGAAGGAGCTTCTGTTTTTCTAAGTGCTTTATGCAAATCTTCAAAAAAATGAGCATTGTACTTCTTGATTTCTTTTGTAAAATTTGTACCAGCAGCATGCATCAAAATCTCTTTGTGTTTACAGTTCTTGAAAGATTTGTCTGTAATTAATGACATTTTCTTTTTGACATGCCTTCCTTATAGAAAAATAATTTTGGATATCATGAGTATAGGTCTAGAAAATATTTTTAACTTTATTTACCTGCTTGGAAATTATTGAATGCTCTTAATACTGAACTACAAAGCAGTTTCATTACTTTTTTGAGAAATGTTTAAACATTAAATAACGATATTAGTGAGACCTTGTAGAGTTAAATATCTCAATGATTTATGGAATGTTATTTTATGTGCTATTCCATAGACTAGGTATTTAGCTCAAGTGACACCACGCCGCCTTGAAAACACAAAGGCTTGAGTTCAATCCCCAGTACTGCAAAAAAAAAAAAGAAAAGAAAAACGTGCTCTTTCAGCAATGAGAAAAGGCTTTCCTCTTTTCTATTTTTCCTGTCATTTGACCATTGCAAATAAAGGTTTCTTCCAATCTTTATATTGGTGATTCACATTATTACAGTGATGTTTAAAACAGGTAAAACCACCAGAGGCAAATATGACTCACTTTTTGCTCAGAAGTGGAAGGTAGAGTATCTCAAACCACAAGAGAGTGCAGCACTTCCTGAATTGAGAGACAGCATTGGCCTTTAATAGTTGAGGACATTTGTTGTAAAGAAAATAGGCTCTAGAGTTTGTTGCTATATGGGTGACCAATCTCCTCTTAGAACTAGGTACCCCAGAATGGCAGCTGTGGTTTCTCTGGTGTCATTTACAGTGGCTTTGGCTGGGGTTAGTGAAAATAAAAGGCTCACAAGTTGAAGAGAGCTTATTCTAGAACAGAATAAAATATTTAAAAAAATTTTTAAAGACCATTTTAAGTTTCATAATTAAATCATCCTAGAAACTGTTTGGTTTTTATCTAGGGTGATTATTTTTCAGAAGGTTTAGGTGAATGCCTATTAGAAATCTGAATTGGGAGAACAGTAGTAGTAATGTAATAAAACTTCAGAAAAAATCTTTTTCTTTAGTATTAGTGTCAGCACTATTTTTAGAGGTTAGACATCACTAAATCTAGATGAACTAATTATTCTAACAGTATAACCTAGATTTCCTTAAAATGGATCCATATTTATGAAACTATGCAAAATGACATAGCTGGATGCTTTCTTTTGGCACATAAGGGATATGTGTATCTTTGCAGGTGAGCTAAAAAATGGCAGATATGACTGGTAAGCACATAAAATAGTAAAGTAAAATTATTATTCTATATTGTGACATATATGTAAGCATATATCTAAGATAGGCAGCATGTAAATGAGAAATTTTAGGTAAAAGTACTCTAACTCAAGTTTATAGCACAGCTTTCCCACTACGGAAGCACATTTCCTGTTCATTATGTGGCTTCCAGGAGAATATCAGTAGTGTATCACTGACTAGGAATTCCTAGCTACCTGTAAGAAATCTGGATCTCCTCAGTTAATACCTGCTGTGCTTTTAGGGTATTTTGCTATTGTCAGTTCTGAGGGAAATATCACCCCTGTCCCTTTTTTGTTTAAAAGCCAAAAATATATTTTTGATGTAAGCAAAGCATTTCTCTTTTACAATTCACTGACAGTTTCCTCACTCAGAGCTATGACCTTATTTATCTTTCAGTATTTTAAAAATATGTAAAACCTACAGGATTTTAAGAAACTTAAAAATGAGTGTAAAATATTTTTAGTTTTATGAATACTGTATTATTTCCCTTTATCACCTGTGATTTCTTTTTTAACAAAACCAAGTCTTAAAATACATTCTATGTCTATTTCTTAAATCCTTCTCTATTTCTAGTGACTACTCCAGTGATTACTCTGACTGGACAGCAGATGCAGGAATTAATTTGCAGCCACCAAAGAAAGTTCCTAAGCATAAAACCAAGAAAGCAGAAAGCAGTTCAGATGAAGAAGAAGAATCTGAAAAACAGAAGCAAAAACATAATAAAAAGGAAAGAAAGAAAGGTAATGAAGAAAAAGATGGACCAACATCACCAAAGAAAAAGAAGCCCAAAGAAAGAAAACAAAAGGTTGGGTTTTAAAATTTACAATCCGTGTTTTCTTTTTATGAAAATGATTTAAAGCATAAATTTAAAAAGTGTCGTTATTGGCCAGGGATTTAGTTCACTGGTTCTGGCATCTGTTTGTCAAGCTCAGGGTCCAGAGTTTAATCCTCTCAGTACCACATATCACAGTGCTAGGTGTGGTGGCTCACACCTGTAATCCCCACACTCAAGAGGCAGAGGCAGAAGTATTGTGGTGAGTTTGAGGCTAGCCTGGGCTACATAGTGGGCTCAGGGCCAGCCTGAACTACAAAGTGAGACTCTGTCTCAAAAAACAAAACAAAGTGTAGTTAAGTGTTACAAAATTCTTTAGAAAGTACAAATACAAAATAGCCAGAAGTACATAGTGGTAAAGTATACTTAATTTACACAAATTTTTAGATATTTAATATATAAGTATTTTCTTACAAAATGACCAGTCTAAATATTGAATATTCCATGTAAAAGCGTGATTGTATTTTTTGGATGAGATTTATTTATTTTTGGAAAGATACATTTCCTGCTGATTATCTTTTTAAACTTTTTTAAACTTGACAGTCACTAGAAATAAGTAGAAAACCAAAGGAGTCCATCACAAATAATACAAATGACAAAGCTTGTCTGATGTAATGACAAAGCAAATACAAATTCGAATTGGGTAACATAGACTTGTTATAACAAGTCTTCATTAATTTACATAGTGTATGAACCGTAATTTTTCATAATATGGGGTCTGTAAATAATATTGGTTGATTATACAATGTTAAGTCCGTGGATAAGTTGAGAGTAAAGAAGTAAATATTAGAGAAAGATCTATCATCTCTTAGAGAATTGAAATTCTTCAGGCAGGTATTCAGATATGAGATGTTTAATTTTTACTGCCAAGTACATTCAGTATGAGTGACATTTTCTGTTCTCTGAAATGGTATAATAGTTTGGTTTTTTTTAAACCTCACAGTTTTAGAATGCTACATTTTTTTTTTTTTTATGTCTTACAACTGATGATAAAGGTAGTCTGAGCCATATTTGATGTGGTAGACAGTTTGGAGAAAACTGATTAGCCATATACTTGGTTAATAAGGTAAATAGTCTTTGTCCGTCTCAATATTATGATGAATTCTTGTGGTTTGCTAGTAATAAGTTACTTTGAGAATGTAATTCAGTCCCAAGAGTATAGGTTGCTTCACCTTGTCTCCATTGTGATGATATCAGAAGCTAATACTATAGCATGGATTTTTTCATGCATGGGTACATTTTAGAGTGTTACTAAGTAGATCAGCATGTTTAAATTTCTCTATTTTACTGTGCAGCACACTTTAATTAGGACACTGTCACCTGAATACCCTTTAACTTGTATTATTTCTATATGGCCTATATGTGAATCTAACAGTTAGAATTGTTCTTATGTAATCTCCAGGTTATAGCAGATAACATATTATTCCTTCCTAAGCGTAGACTTAGAAAGCAACTAAGGGCTCAAGTGATTAGTAATACTGCATATGTGAAAAAAATGAGTATCTTTTTCATATTGCTTTTCTAAAGATAGATATAGAAAATGCTAATTAAAAGTAGAAGTCTGTTTTCTTTTGTTTTTTTGCAGTACAAGGGATTGAACTCAGGATCCTGCTGTTGGGAAGCAGGCACAGAGCCACTGAGCTCAATTCCCAGCTCCAAAATAGAATTCTAAAGAGAATCAGTGAACTCATTTTGAGTAATCTGTTACATATATGACATGTCATAGGAGCTCTGGAAATGCAGTAGTAAATATTTATCAAGTGCTTAACGGTCTATGAAGTAGTAAAATAAAAAGAAGTGTAAGACAGAGCACTTACTCTAAAACTGGTATGTGACTAATATAACATTAGTGCCCCAAGATAAAAATAGAGAAAATGATGCATGATCATATGGCATTCTAGCTCATATCATTGCCTTATAATTCCATTCTTTATTTGTTTATACCAACCCTCTCAAATTATTATTGATTCCTTTTTTTCTGTTAATAGTCAACATCAAATCTATTAAAAGTATTACTGAAGTTCCATATTCTAAATGTATTTGATACTTGAATCTTTTTGTCCCTTCCACCCAGTGTTAAGTGTGCACAAAATGAACTCTGGCTTGTACCACTGGTCATTTCTGTTTTGTTCTTCCCAATTATTTCTGGTGTCTGTTCTATAAAGTAGAAGTTAATTAACATTTTCTGCACAGAGCCAACTACTCTACCTTTGTAACTTGAAAGTAGCCATTGAGAGTATAGAAATGAATGGTAATGGCTGTTTTTATAAACAGCTGATTCATAAGCACTAGTCAGCAGGCTAAACTTTAAACCATAATGTGGTTTACCAATTTCTGTTTTGATTGAACCAGAGTAGTCCTCTTAAAAGGCAAGCCATTGTCTTTTCCTTTTACCAACACTGTGCTGTGTGGCTGTGTCTCCTTGGAGAACAAAGGATAAGTAAAAAACTTTGATACCTCTTATATGGGATATGGGTTTACTAGAGAATCTTTCGAAGACAATGGAGTGTGTATATTGGGAAGCAACTATAGATGTGCTCGCTGTAGTATCATAAATTTAGAATCCCAACACTTGGAATACAGAGACCAGGTTAATTAGAAGTTCAAAGTTAAATTGGGCAACGTTCAAGACCCTGCTTATAAAAACAGGAATTCGCTTCTGCAATAGTGTTCTCTGTTGATCACATTGTGGCATCATTTCTTCTTTTAGAAAAATTACATTTATTGTTAGTGGTTAACTACTGTTTTTAAAAATACAACAGAAGATAATTTACAAGTCTTAGTGTTCAAACATTAAACTACAGTATTTTTAATTAGTTACAAAAGGTCTCTGTACTTGTTAGTCAGTTTTTCTTAATTCTGAGGTAGTAACATCAAGACCATTGTAGGTGAATAGCAGAGTTAAATGTTTGTGTGGGATATACCTTTGTTTTTATCCAAGAGAGTTAAAAAGTAAGTGAGATGGCTTAACACTTTGTTTAGAAGTAAAAACCTGATGGAGGGGCTTAAAGTGAGCCACAAGTAATGAAATGACTATTTAATAAGGGAAGAGAAGCCTTCTTGGATTATTTATAAGCATGAAAATAATTGGCCTATTCCTGTAGTACAGCCTAACCTTCATGAGAATTATCTTACTTTGTTCTTACTAACCTCGTAACAGTGTAATTTAAAACTCGGGTATGTCTTGATTTGCAATATGGAATATCTGTTGGATTAATAGGATTTTGATAGAAGAGGAAATTACACAGCTTTCACTGTGGATTTTATGAGAACAAGAATTTTATGAATGTTTGTTGATTTTGACTTTCTAGTTCTCTGTATTATTGATTTGGAGAAATTGAGTATTGCTGCTGTTGCCACTGAAATTTTTTCTAAATTAAAACTTTAATGCTAAGAAATAAATTTAATGTAGAAGTCTTTTGCAAATCTCTTCTGTATCTGTTTTGTGATTTTATGGTAATAACTTTATAATATTCCAAACTTTCTTAGAGATTGGCTGTAGGAGAACTCACTGGTAATGGTCTGACATTAGAAGAATGGCTACCTTCAACTTGGATCACAGATACTCTTCCTCGAAGATGCCCGTTCGTTCCCCAGATGGGGGATGAGGTACTTACACTTTTATCTTTTTATTTTTTAATTAACAACCTTGAATTTTTTTTTTTATTTTTAAGACAGAGACTCGCTTCTGTAGTTTTAAGTCTGACCCTGAGCTCACTATGTAGCCCAGGCACGCCTTGAACTCACAGCAGTCCTCCTCCCTCTGCCTACCAAGTCCTGGAATTATAGATGTGAGCCACCATGCCCAGCATTTTGAACTTTTTTTTAAACAGCTGTTGAAACTTAACGCTAGAAGCTTACAGCAAATTCATGAAAGTGTCTCATTCTCAGTCTTCCTAAGTGTGTAGCTAAGACAGTTAAGAGAAAAAATTTCATAATAATCTTTTGAGATTACTATAAATAGTTGCAGTAATTCAAGGATTATAAAAGAAGGAATTTTATCAGTACCATTTAAAAGTGACGTTTATTTTTAATAAGATTTTTTTTTCTGTCTAATTTAAGATATATTTTTTATTTAAAGATTAAAATACGGATTAAAAAATGAGTATTTTCGTTTAGCTTTATTTCAAAAACTAAATTTATGCATACAGTCATAATTATTTTCCCCTTAAGATCTGTGTTAGAACAAGAGTTGGGGATGGGGTACAGTGTCAGAGAACAAACTTATTTTACACTTTCTAAGCCCTCTACTACTAAAGTATACTCCCATCCCATATAGTATTTGATTTTGAAGAAGTTTTCCACGTATGTTTAAATCACTTGGTTAAAAAACGTAAGAACGAAGTCAGTATTAAAATTTGTGTAGATTTTACGTGATAAGCTCTTGTTTTAGAAGCACATCCAGATTTTAAAAATTTAAGACTTCTGCTTGCTTTTTAGGTCTATTATTTCCGACAAGGACATGAAGCATATGTTGAAATGGCCCGGAAAAATAAAATTTATAGTATTAATCCTAAAAAACAACCATGGCATAAAATGGAATTACGGGTATGGTATTGACTTACTACTATGAAAAGATGCACTTATGGATTATGGAGAAAGTTTCATCAAGTATTGCTGTTTTCACCATAAGAAACTTCATGAAAGCATTTTGCTTAATGGAAGCAGTTCTGGAGGATAGGTGTTTAATTTTCAGCCAAAGAAACACAAAAGTGATTCAATTTATATTCCCCAGTAGAATATTTAAGTTGGATACAAAATTTTGTTACAGTGAAAATTTGTCACCACTTAATACTAAGATGTTTATAAATTTGATTATCTCTATACTTAGCAGTAATTTTGAAGTGTTGGAAAATTAATGCTTTTTACAGACTATAAAGTTAAAAAATCTTAAGGACACAGCTCTATTGATTTTCACATACACATAACAATAATCACAACACAAATCAAAATTAAAACCAAGAAGTATTTTCTGGATTATGTTTAGTAGTAAATTTATGGCTTATTTTGTAAAGATGATTTCTTAAATTTCTCTATTTTAGGAGCAAGAACTGATGAAGATAGTTGGCATAAAATATGAAGTGGGATTACCTACCCTTTGCTGCCTTAAACTTGCTTTTTTAGACCCTGATACTGGTAAACTGACTGGTGGATCATTTACTATGAAGTAAGTGCTGTTGAAAGAGATGTATTTCTTAGTATGCAGGTTTTTTTAATTCAGAAATTTTTATACATTTTAGGTACTTTTAAGTATGTATTCTAATTAATTTGTTTGTATTTGTAATTAGGTACCATGATATGCCTGATGTTATAGATTTCCTGGTCCTGAGACAACAGTTTGATGATGCGAAATATAGGCGATGGAATATAGGTTGGTGATTTAAGGTTGAAAATACTTCGGTTTAAAGCATTTTTTTTCTCTTAAATTTGGTAACCATCTGTTATAAGAGTATAAAATTAAGACTGTTTTCCTTTAGATTTTTTTACATGGTAGGTTGATGGAAAATATTAAAAATTCATTTTCAGAACTGAAAAGGTCCTTAACAGAATATGTATTAATTTGGACTGGGTCTGAAGCTGAATTAACTTGTTTAACTCCTACTATATGTTTGTTATGTGAGTAAATCTCAAACTTCAAAGTGAACGAAATCTTTCTGGCATTTAAATGATGAGTTAGCTTATATCCAAATGGATATGCTATTAAGTAGCTCTGTTTAAAAATTTTCAAGCAAGGCCAGTGTTTCTCATCTTGGAGTACAGTGTTGTATATATATTTGGTAAGTAGAATACTTAGTACCTTGGAAGATGCTGGCTTGGTGGGGAAGGGTAGAGTAAACCAAAAAAGGAGGACTAATGGAAGCCTGCTACTTAGGAAATAGAAAATGGAGGACAGGAAAGACCAAAAGGAATCTTAAAGTAACAGTCAAGAGAAGTCTCAAGATAAGAGTTATCTGTGATCATGTCTAGGAAATAATCAGTCCAGAGGACATTGTCCTTTAGGAGATAAGTCTTCTGAGAAAAAATAAAAATAAATACCCAACTTATCAGACAAGTGTGAATTGTTTGGAAATTTTGTTGAAGAATATCTTTTACAACTTGAACTGTTAGAAAATGTGGGGAGATTTAATTGTAAATTCATAGAAAAACAAAATACAAAACAATTATTAGAGGAAACCCAAAATTATATGAGAAAGAAATTGTATTCTTTTATTTAGTAAGTTATTAGGAAATTAATACTTAGTGAAAATTGAATCAAGGTATTTTAAATGAATAAGGATCAGAATTTTCTCATTTAGATCTTGTAAAATATTTGGATCTACAGATTAATATAGATTAATGTAATAGTAATATTATTTATCCTGAAGTTACTATGTGATGGGTATTTTTTAACCTGAAGACAGATGCATCTGCCTACAATTCGCCATTTAAAATTATATTAGTAATTTAACCTTTTCTCAGAAACATTTTAGGGCTCATTCTTTGCTTGTCTCCATTATGAGTCTGCAGATACTGTTCATCATGGTTAAGCATTCATTCATTATCAAGTCCATCCTCTAGCATAATGTCATCAGTCTGAAGAATCGTAAGAAATAGGTCTGTGAAACTGTTTCCAAAAACTTGGTAATATGAAGAATGCTCTTTAAATATGTTTGTGATCCTAGCTAGTAGAGAGGCTGAGCAGGAGGATTGCAGAATCAAGGCCAACCTCAGCAACTTAGTGAGACTGTATATCAAAATCAAATGAAAAAGGGGGCTGGCATTGTACCTCTGTAATGGCACTTGCCTTGGACACATGCCTGAGGATCTGCGGTCATATCCCTCTGAACCACCCAATATCATCTGAAATTGAAAGCTAGTACTTGGATGAGAGAATATGCCTGAGGGCCTGGATTCAGACATCAGTACCCTTAAAAAAAAAATGCACTGTTTATTAAGTAATTGTGTAAGTTCAGCTTCATCAATATTTATCTGAAGAACAGCCTGAGACTTTACTACTAGTTCATCCTTATAACATCGCCTGTGATACTGCTTTCCTTTTGGATATAAGTGTCTGACCATTCAAAATGTGTAGTGTGTTTTGTTGATGTATTCTGGACTGCAGTTTTTATTAATATATTTCTTCTGCTTTGTTTTCAAATTTTTATTTTATGTTCTGTGTAAACATGAAGTCAAGCAGTGTTTTAGATTAAATTATTAACTTGATTTATTTTTCCTTAACAGTGTGTTAAAAATGAAAAGGCCCGGGCCGGGGAGTTAGCTCAGTGGTTCCGGCGCCTGTCTCGCAAGCGCAAGGACCCGGGTTCGATTCCCCGGTAACCACATAACAATACTGGGTGTGGAGACCCACACCCAGCAGCAACCAGTATCACATACCACAGTGCCGGGCGTGGTGGCTCACGCTTGTAGTCCCAGCACTCGGGAGGCAGAGGCAGGAGGATTGTGATGTGAGTTTGAGGCTGAGCTCAGGGCCAGCCTGAACCACAAAAGCAAGACCCTGTCTCCAAAAACCAAAAAAAAAAAAAAAAAATGAAAAGGCCCATTTTAATAGAGGGCATTGTTCAAAATCTACCATGTGTTAGATATCACTATTTCATAGATAAGTAAAATTGAAACTTGAAAATAACTAATGGATTTAAAGTCATACAAACACTTTATTTGAACTCAAGTGTTTCAGACTATTGTCTGTGCTAGCCAGGAGAAAATTTAGTAAGTATTATAACAATCAAGAGGAAAGTACTGCACAGAGGAAAGGAGTGTCTTGGTTTCTAGATGATAGGGAAGTTGAGATGTTAAGAATAGGCTGTAGTACTGATAGCTTCGTAGGACTTTCTGAAAAGCAGTTTAATATGAAAATCCTTAAATACAATGGGAGAAAGGGATAGAAAGTTGCACTCTGCAAAAAGGTTGGTTTTTATTTTTGTTTGTTATAATATGAAATGGAAAGTGCATATATGTGTTATTACCTACATGTGTTGAGGTGAATGGGGAGATTGGATTATCTGTGTCTCGTATTTTTGGGCTGAGCCGTTCATTATTTGTTGGGAGAACTTCTATATAGAAAGTAAGACAATAAAAACCGACTGTAAATACTTGCCCAGAAGTTACCTAAGCTGTATTTTTTAAATAAAAATTTGGATATAATGATGAATTTAAAATGTTAGATGGATAAAAATACTTAAGGCAAGTCTGAAATTCTCCATTTCTAATGAAATCTAAGAAATGGGATTTGAAATGAGTAATACCATATTGACTTCTTAATGCTTGATATACCTTTTGCCTATATATCAGGTCACTTTGTTTTGTGAAATCATTCAAGCAATTTAAGTGTTTTAGAGTTACATTTTAGACAGAAGTAATAAGTAAAAGTAACAAATTTTAGAGTTATGAGATGGCTTTTATTTTCGTCCAGGTGACCGTTTCAGATCAGTCATAGATGATGCTTGGTGGTTTGGAACCATTGAAAGTCAGGAACCTCTTCAGCCTGAATACCCCGATAGTTTGTTTCAGTGCTATAATGTCTGGTAAGAAGATATGTGTTGTATTTTTAGTTAGGCCAGGCTTCTTTTCATTTTATTTTCCTCTTATTAATAAAAGGATGAAAGTTGCTTCTTTTTAAACAGTGTATCTATAAAGTGATATAAGAATTGCAATGCAATCTTGAAATTATTTAATCTAAGATTTTTCTTTTTCTAAAGCTGGGACAATGGGGATACAGAAAAGATGAGCCCTTGGGATATGGAGCTCATACCTAATAATGGTAAGTATATGTTAGGTTTTTTGCATGTACTTTATGGAGTTAATTTCTTAAAAAAATTAACTTTTACTGAGGTTTATATTGAAGATCAAATATTTATTAATTAAATATTTAGTGTACAGCTATTATTAACCCTCAAAGTAGGGGAGGCTTAATAATGAACAAAATTGATGTAACTTTTGCCCGTATAGTCTTTAACAAGTATGGTTAAATTTAATTTATTATAGCAAGAATTGAAAATACTTTAATTACTACACATTTATTTTAGAAGTGAACATTTAGAGAACAGAATTTTGTAAGTCCAGCAAAATAAAATAATAGTTAGGAGCCCAATCTTGGAGTCAAACGTAGATATGTATCTTTGTACTCCCACTTTTTATATGATCATAGCAAGTTCCTTAAAGTGTTAGATAGAACCTTAGTTTCTCTGTACGTAGCTCTTGATTATCTAGACCAATACCTTTCTTGTCGTGTTGGCTTTAAGAATTAAAATAACATCTTGTGGGTGCTTATTATAGAGTGTGACACAT
This sequence comes from Petromus typicus, assembly GCA_004026965.1. Lineage (NCBI taxonomy): Eukaryota > Metazoa > Chordata > Mammalia > Rodentia > Petromuridae > Petromus > Petromus typicus. The sequence goes on from PVIR01006769.1 coordinate 16,770, forward strand.
CAGACTCAAGAAAGAGTTAATAACAATTAACTAGAGTCATATACAAGGTCGGATACACCCAGGGTTTGGGAATTACCCCTAGGTATTGAATATGATATTCTGAGAGAAAAATGGACATGGCTAAGCACAGATACACTTTTTAAAAAACTCGGTAATAATTTGTTTTTATTTTCAAAAAACAATTTGTGTATATGTAAAAATAAGAAAACTATGGAATAACGATTATAGAGAATGAGTAATAAGCAATCCATAAATTACTGTTTTGCATTCTGTTTTTAGCTTTTCAAGAAATAAATTTCTTTTACCAGAAAAAAATAAGATCTTTTAGAAACAAAGTCTGATTTGTAACAGATTATCATAAGTGAAATTGCTAGTTACTGTTCTTTAAAAATTCAAAGAAGAGAAAATTGTTATATAAAAATGTTAACATTTAAATATGCATACAGAATACTCTTCATCATTTCAAAGTAAAAGAATTATGTGTTAGTATTCTGTCAGTATTTTATTCTCGTATTAGAAAATTTGAGACTGATTATTTCTGAAACAAGCTCTTCTTAGTTCATGTTGACTATGTGTTTATCAGTAAATGTGACAATTATCAGGTAATTGAGAAAACTCAACTTGGGATGTTTTATAAAACTATTTTCTCTTTCATCTAATTTGATTAGAGGGTACTTCTCTGGTATCATTTTAGAAAATTATTCATAATGTTAATATTTTTCTTTTATAAATTTAAATTTTACTGACTTAAAATATATTTTACTTTATGAATATATTTACACATTTTTCAAAAACTATACTTTAATTTTGTAACAAAGTCACTTCTATTATGGTCTATAGTCATATAACCCAATCTTGGCCAGTCCTATTTTTATAAATAATTAAATAATAATTACCAAATATTTTGACATATCTTCTTTCTTGACTATGTTTCAGCTGTATTTCCTGAAGAATTAGGTACCAGTGTTCCTTTAACTGATGTTGAATGCAGATCACTGATCTACAAACCACTTGATGGAGAATGGGGTACCAATCCCAGAGATGAAGAATGTGAAAGAATTGTTACAGGAATAAACCAGTTGATGACACTAGGTAAATAAAAACAACACACAAGGATAGAAAAAAATAATAGCAGAAAGCATACTGTGGGAACAGTACAATTTGAGCAACACCCTTTCCCACAATACCATGTCAATCGTCTTCAAACTTTGTTTTTCTCCTAAGTATTAAACCCAGGGCATTGCACTAAGCTATATCCCCAGCCCTTTTTTGTTTTCTTTTAACTCAGAATCTTGCTAAGTGACCAGCACTAGTCTCAATTTGTAATCCTACATGAGCCTCCCAGAATGCTGGGAATGCAGGCATGTACCACTATAAAGGCTTAAATATGACTTAAATAATTGAAATACTTTACAGATGGAATTTTAGCTGAACAAAATCTGAGTTTTTCCAACCTGATTTGAAAAGCTTTGACATAGTCAAGGTGACGTGATACAAATTACAGGAGTATTAAAAGCCAAATTTTTTTTTTTTTTGAGACAGGGTCTCACTTGTACTTCAGGCTGGCCCTGAATTCAGTGTGTAACCCAAGCAAGTTTCACACTCCCAGCAATCCTCTTGCCTCTGAGCCACCACACCCAGTACTGTGGTTTGTGGTACTGATTGCTGGTGGGCATGAGTCTACACTCCCAGCATTTGTTCTATGTGATTACCAAGGATCCAACCTGGGCCCTTAACTCTTGCAAGACAGGCATTGGAACCACTGATCTAAATCCCCAGCCCTGAAAGCTAAATTTTAATTACATAGATTGACAAACTGGTTAAAGATAGAGAAGAATGTATTAATCAATTTGCCTCATTAAAAGGAAAGAAAGCAATGGCCATGTGAACATTGATTTTGCTGATCTCTGCACTTGCAAAGTAACTACAGAGTAAGATGACAAAGATAGTGACAGAAGTTACAAAATTGTAGCATATGCAGTTGTGAGGGTCAAACACCACCTGCCAGCCCTGCAGTGTTATGCAATGGGACTGCTTTATAAACAATTTTATGGATAAATCATACGTAATTTCATCAGTATTTATAAATATATACTATAAATAGTTTTACATATAAATGAGCAAAAGTGGAATGTGATTTTTACCTATTATTTTTACTCTTATGTGCTGTTTGTTGATGACTGAATGAAAAACTTCTGCATTGTGTGATATTTCACAGATTGATGATGTGATAAGATTATGGTGATAAGGTCAAAGGTTTCATTTGAATGAAATGTTACAGTATTTATAAAATAGCTTTTCAAAAATGTACATTCAGGAATGATTAGTTATTGTGCCATTTCTTACTATCTCCTATAATTTTTTTATTTTTCATACTGGAAAGCAAACTCGGAGCTTTGCTCTTGCCAGTTAGGCATGGTGCTGCTAACCTACATCCTTGAAACTGTGCTATTTATCATTATGTATCTCTAAATAAAATCTTAGAATTTTTTATTGTAAATGTACACATAATAAATGAGATTAACTTCTATATATTTTTATGAAAGACATTAGCAGATCAGTATTTATAGATTAGGATTTATTGTCTTAAGTAGAATTCTTTTACTTTATGAACATTAAAATTGTAAATGAATTATTTATTTATTTTAGATATTGCTTCAGCATTTGTAGCCCCTGTGGATCTGCAAGCATATCCTATGTACTGCACTGTAGTGGCGTATCCAACAGATCTAAGCACAATTAAACAAAGGCTGGAAAACCGATTTTACAGGTTAGAACGGTTTGATTTTTCCACTCCCTAAAGAAAACATTAAATGATGCATGCTTTCACACGTTTTGATCTTCTGTGGTGAGGTTTCTCAACCTTATATGTAGACAAACACTACACAGACGAGTAACTTGGTGTCATGTTACATACAGAATTTAATTCAACAGGTTTGGAGTAGGATCTGATATTCTGCATTTCAGATGAATTATAGTTATGTCTGTAGACTAGACTTTAAGCATATTTCTGGGTAAGGTATGAAATGAAGTTGATGTTCCACTCTCTTCATATATTTTTTAATGATAGCCTAGAAAGCATGTTAGATTCTTTAGTTCATGGATTTTTTTTTTTTCTTAAAATATCAAAAATTGTTTATCTTAATTTACTTGTATTCTTCATTTTCTCACAAAAAATGGCATTAGGAAAGAATTAGTTTTTTATAATTGAAATCTAGCAAAAGATAACTTTTGGGGCCGAGGATTTAGCTCAATGGTTCCGGCGCCTGTCTTGCAAGTGCAAGGACCCGGGTTCGATCCCTGGTAGCCACATACTATACTGGGCGTGGAGACTCATGCCCAGCCGCAACCAGTACCACATACCACGGTGCCGGGCATGGTGGCTCACGCCTGTCATCCCAGCACTCAGGAGGCAGAGGCAGGAGGATTGCTGTGATGGGAGTTTGAGGCTGAGCTCAGGGCCAGCCTGAACTACAGAGCGAGACCCTGTCTCAAAAAACCTAAAAAAAAAAGATAACTTTTAAACTAGAAATAATTTCAGTTGATTTTTATTTTCTAGTTAATGACAATAAACATTATAGTCTTCGTAAGATTGGGAATCACTGTAATAAAGAAAACTAAGCTATAAGACATCAAATGTTTCACTCTTGTTAGGTGAACTTTGTAAATGATACCATGTATGACAAGAAAAACTAAAGCTTGATTTTAGCCATACCTCCTGTGGACCTTCCCCTTCTGAGAAGGCAGCACTGTTAGTAGTGTAGCATGTCTTATTCCAAATGTTTTACGTATAGGTAGACTGTATTGCTCTTCATTTTTCCCCTAATGCAAATTGAGTTAGGCATTATTTTTGAAGATGGTTTTTTAAGATGTGAATGATATGATTGGTTTAATACTTGAATTGAAAAGTCAGAATGTTGAAATTTAAGTTACATACACGTATTTCTGAGTATGATGAGGTCAAGCATTACATATTTTGGTTTTCTTGAAAGGCGAGTTTCTTCTCTAATGTGGGAAATTCGATACATAGAGCATAATACACGAACATTTAATGAGCCGGGAAGCCCAATTGTGAAATCCGCTAAATTTGTGACTGATCTTCTTCTGCATTTCATAAAGTGAGTTACTTATGCTTAATTACAACAATTGTAACATTTACTGGCACTATTTTTAAATATAGTTTAAAATGCAAAAATGTAAAAGACACTGTATTTGTTATATTCTTTCAGGTAAGATAGTTTGTCTCAAAATAGGCTTTGTCTAAAGGAAAAACCCAATTTAAAAAACTTAAAAACAATTTATTGGCTAATATTAGTCAAAATCATAAAAATTGTATTGCAGCAATAATAAAGATTTATTGAGCATGTGACATTTTGCCTATATCAATTCTAAGCCAAATGATGATCTTAGAAGTGAGAAAGATCATTATCGTGTTCATTTGAGGAAACTAAAACTTGGAAGTTAACTTGTGTGAGGTTGCCTGATGAAAGAAAGCCTGTCTGTCATTTAATTTGAGAACTTACTCCAGTAATTTTCTTGTCAAGTTTATGAATATTTAAGTAATTCCTCAGATTACTGAAATGTAACTTTGAAAATTCTTCCTCAAAGTCTAGGTTATTTTCACTCTGGTCCATTATCAAGAGTGATAAATACAGTTTACATTGAAAGCATCTTTACTTTATCTTGTGAATTGTAAGTAGTCATAGATTGATTTGAGATTTCAAAATTAAAAATGGAAACAAATTATATATTTTGGTAGAAAAGACTGCTCTAGTGTCATATTTGCATTCCTATTTATATTAGATACTTTTTTCTGACTAATAGGTAACAGTGTATTTTAAAAACTTACTCAATTTCTATTACCTTATTCTGTAAGAAATTTTAGTTCCAAATAGTTCTGGGGGCTTTTGCTACTATGATTTTGGCTCTATTAACGGATATTATCCTCAGAAAACTCTTCTGCCATAATTTTAAAAGTGTATGTGCATCTCTTTTTTCAAGAGATGTGAATCTGTTGAATCACATAGTATAAAATATTTGTATTCGGCCAGGGGAATTTAGCTCTGTGGCTCCAGCACCCGCCTTGTAAGGGCCAAGTCCCTAGTTCGATCCTGGGTAATCATATACAGGATATAGTGAATCGGGTCCATCCGCAATCAGAACCACATACCACAGTGCTGGGTGTGGTAGCTCAGGCCTGTAATCCCAGCACTTGGCAGGCAAAAGCTGGAGAATTGCTGAGTTCAGGACCAGCCTGAACTACAAAGCAAGACCCTATCTCAAAAAACATAAAAAAAAAAAAAAAAAAATTTATGTTTCGGTGAAATAATTTAGGTGAAGTTTTTACATTTGGAAGAGTATGTATTTGAAATAATTATTTTGAGATACTTTTGAAATGCAGATTAATATACTCTCCAAAGAGTTTGTATTTCATATTTCTAGAAATCTCCAGGATTTCTTATATATATGTCATTTGTTGAAAATCATTTTTAGGTGAAAGTTACTTTCAATGTAGAAAATACATAGCTTGAAATTTTGAATATTGTACTTTTTGTGTTACTTGTCAAAATTTCAGGCAATATACACACACAGTGACATTTAATAAATACTTGCCGATATTATCTTCAGTACGGTTTCATGAATGATAATTATGAAGCTGCTATAATATAAGGAAGACTGATAAATAATAAGATAGCTGTAAGAGGTTTAGATGAGGGTAGTGACTTATGATAGACACAGGTTTGGGTGGATGGGAGAAGTATGTTAAGATAATAGAAAATGCAGGTACTGATGGGTTTAGGTGAAGTAATAAAAAAAAAGCTATTCCAGCAGTAAGGAAAAGCATGAGATAGAAATGGATAGTTAGGTAGTACATTGTAATTTATATTGAAGTAGAGAGTATATGCACGTGAATTGTAGGAATACAGTACTATACATTTGAGACTGGGTTGAGGAAGGCTGTGAATGTTGGCCCAAGGAACCAGACTTTTAAAAATATGATCTCTAATTCAATCACCGGTACTGGGGCAGGGGGTGGAAATATATATGATTTTTAGCAATAGGATGTTGAAAGTGTTTTAGCCTGAAAATGATATGTTGTGCACTATGCCTTAAAAATACTAATTTTACTGAAGTGTCTTAAGATGGATTTATAGAGAAGAGACAGAAGGCATTAATGGTAGTTGGCCTTTTTTTTTTTTTTTTTTTAATTGAAATCTGTATTGGTACGTTACATATACACATCATGGTTGCACTCAACAATGAGAATTTGTACCAGTATATGACAACTTTATTCTTGGCTTTTTACAGGTGACTAAGTAAAAAAGCGGTAGAGTATAGTTTGTGGAAATGAGAAAAGCACAATTGTCAAGAGATTTTAAAGGATAGAATGCACAGGAGTTCCAATGTGACTACTAATTGGATTTAAGAAGAAATCAAAGGGTAGAAGAGGGAAAACTCAATTCCAAATATTGTAAGGATTGTATGCTATTTAAAAAAAAAAATTTAAATGGGAAAGAGTAGAAAGGGGCCATTAAGATTAGAGCTATAATTTTAAGTGATAATGTTAAGAAAAAATGATTATGGATAGAATCTTATGGAATGACATCTAAGAATGAGAGAACAGATTGAAATACAGGAAGCATATTATGTTTATTAAGGAGTAAAAGAAAGCTCTCGGGCATAGCAGTTGACACAGTAAGACAGAGAGGTAGAGTTTGGGTTTGGTGTAATGAAATACAGTGAAAGCTCTATTTATTTATGCCTAAGGTATATTGGAACAAGAAATAGAGAAAATCTTTCGCTTCAACTTCTGTCTTAACATCAGGTTTTAGAAAGAGATACTAAAGAAAACAAATTTTATGGTTCTCATCTTACCATGTCTTACCGTTTAATTTTTATTTAGAGATCAGACTTGTTATAACATAATTCCACTTTATAATTCAATGAAGAAGAAAGTATTGTCTGACTCTGAGGTATGTAATATTTCATTATGATTAATTACTATATTGACATTGTGTTTATAAATTTATATATTTTCAGGTAAAAGCTTAGAATAATTTTTGCCAAGTAATTTATTTTTTATACACACTTTTCAAAATTTTCTTAGTAGTTCCAAAAAATTCTTTAAAACAGGGAGTTTTTTTTTTAACTTGTTAGTAAAGAGCTCCAACATATATTAACTTGTTAGTAAATAGCTCCAGCATGTGTACATATTTATAGACATTATGGTTCTGAGTATAATGTTGACTATAATGAAGTGCAGAATGTTTTGTAACTATGATACATTTTTGCCTCAAAGGAAGAAGACAAGGATGCTGATGTGCCAGGAACTTCTACCCGAAAAAGGAAGGTAATGCTTTTGCAGAGGTACTTTCTGATGTGTATTAAGACCTTCCTCCCCACTCTTAGCAGTTAAGAAGGCAGATTATTACTTTGAAATCAGTTTGAATCATTAAATGTGTTTGAGAAATGTGTTGAATATCCCTCTAATCTGAAAATCCAAAAATAAAAAAATTTTGAGCACTGACTTATCCAAACCTTTGGATTTTATCTTTGTATCTTTGTTTTCAGATTTTTGAATGTTTAGCCAGTAAAGTATATGCAGATATTCCACTTTTCTTCTGAAGTATTAAGGGAGGAATATTCAGTATTTATAAGACTGCATTAGAAATATCAATTGCATTGTATATGTGCTATGAATATTACATTTAATATTTTTGATTTCAGGATCATCAACCTAGAAGGAGATTACGTAACAGAGCTCAGTCTTATGATATTCAAGCATGGAAGAAACAGTGTCAGGAACTCTTAAATCTCATATTTCAGTGCGAAGATTCGGAGCCTTTCCGCCAGCCCGTAGATCTCCTTGAATATCCAGTAAGTATTTTTCAAAATAATTTCCTTACCTGTTAGTTAGCTACCTTTTAAAAATTGACTGTAGTTCATTTTCATTATTTTGTATGTGTTGTCGCTGTTCACTTGGTTATATAGTTAATCCAGGTTGATTAGAATAGTAAAATGCGAAAAAGTCCCTAAGCAAGTCTCCAAAGAATTAGGTTAATTATCATAGCTTTGACAAAGTTTTACAAGTTTGAGATAGTCATTTGGTTTTCCCATCTGGATATAATTTTTACCAGTTCTTTTTTTCCCCCCACACACCATTATCTAGAAAAAATATCTACTTCTTTATCAGATTATAGAAATGAGAATATATCAGTAATAATTCTAAATGGTGGCATACTTCATACAAATGTAAAGTGTCATTATAAATATTCAGATATTATATATTTTCTTCATGAAGTGCATTGTAAAACGTTTCTTCTCTGATTTCTTTTCTTTCCCTTTTGTCCTCCCCCTTCATTTCTCCTTCTCTTTCGTCTCCTTCTTTTCTATTGGGGATTGAACTCATGACCTTGCACTTGTTAGGCAGGCCTCAGCAACACTGAGCTAAATTCCCAGTCCAACTTTTATTTCTTTCACAAGGTACTGAAGATTGTACCATTTAAATGACATTCTTGGTTTCAAATGAAGATTTATAAGTGATAAACCTAGATAATGGTATTCTCTGACTTCATTAACTGTTTTTAATGTGTATTTTTGTTTAATGATAATACAGTAATATCAATAAGTAAATATCATAAAGTAACTTATTTAAAAAATAGAAACATAGACTCTTAAAATGTGTAAGAGAAATATTTAGTTCTAGCCATGTGATAAATTGGGCTAATTTGAACCTCCTCTTCCAAAACATGTGTAGAAGAACTGAGCTAATGTAAATACTGTTATTTTCAGTTCATTTTTTCTTTTTAGAACCTCTGAATTTTCTTGTGTTTATTCCAAGTTCAGTTATGTACTGTTTTAAGTTAACTTCTACTTTATCCACTGTTAATAAGTGTTTATATTCTGGGCTTCTCTAAGAAAGTGGGAAATAGAAATAAGCTTTGGGCCAAGATCAGAAAGATTACTTGAAGCTGAGACCTCAATTCCTAAAAACTAAAACTGTTGAAAGATTGTACCCTGAGTAAAAATACCAATTATATGACAGAGTATAGTAGTCTATAGATGAGACAGCAGGAACAACACATGAAAATACGAGTGCACTTCCCCTAAAATGGCAGATAATAGATTACTACAAGGTAGCTGGGTGTGGTGATGCAAGTTTGTAATTCGGCACTAGCGAGGCTAAGGCAAGAGGGTTGCTGTGACTTTGAGGCCAGCCTGAGCTACGTAGTGAGACTCTGCCTCAAAAAATAAAGGGAGGGGAGGTATAATGAAATAATACACTTCATCTAAAAAAGATATTCAGTGTAAGATTGCTATTTCATGCATCATCCTGCAAAAAACTGGTGCCAGTTAAAAACTTAGGTACATTTGCTGGTTAATTAGTAAAGGAAGGAATTAAGAAACATAGGGAAGAAAAGATCTTATTTTAGGGAAAATAATAAAATATATTCAAATCAATTATATAGTGTTCTGGAAGTGAAAAATCACTAAAATTTTATCAATGAGCTTTACAGACAGATCTTTGGAAAGATTATTGGTGTAGAGATCTGTAGAAATTATGTGAGATGCTCCAAGATTGATAATACTGGATTGAAAGAGACTATCTGAAATATATCTAACAGACGTTTTAGTGGGAGATACATGGAATAGGAGGAGGAGTACTAACAGTTTATGGTTTTCTAGGTTGACAAATACTTGGCAAAATGTGATTCTTTAGTGTAATACATGAAGGACAAAAACTCTTTACCTAGAATAATAGAAGCTCAAGCCTTTAAAGACCAAAAAATCTCAAACTAGAAATAAATCAGAGAGACCTGTAACTATGGTCCAGCCCATTTATTTTACTGATACTGAGCTCAGATTCTGGTCTCCCATGTTACTGACAAGCCCAGAACAGAAATCTCTATCTCCTATTTCCTGTGTACCACAGTTAAATGTAATATTCTTGGGGAATAAGAAACAAATTTCCATAAAGAAGACCAATTTTTCAAACTTAGAAAAATACATTCAGGAATTCAGTTAACTCTTATGTATTAAAAAATAATGCAAGCAGTAGTTAATAAATAAAACCTAACCTTCCTACAAGGTAGGTAGAGAGGGACCTTGAACAATTTATTTTCCTTGTGAAATGAAGTTTGAAGACCTTGCAGCAACTCTTCATGATCCTTGATCACTGCAAAACTCCAATTGAGGTTAATAGAACTCAAGCCTCCATGTAAATAGAAGTTCCCATGCTGTGTTTCTCTTTCCTTACAGTATAGAATTATGTTTCAATGAGTCAATATTGAGCCTTTAGATTTTATATATAACTTTTGAGTTTGTTTTGTATGGGTGTTTATTCATCATCCCGGAATTTGTCCTTTGTGAATCTTGTGTTGAGAATTAGTAATAATAATAATACTACCATTTGTTTTCTCCCCTCTAGGACTACAGAGACATTATTGACACACCGATGGACTTTGCAACTGTTAGAGAAACTTTAGAGGCGGGAAATTATGAGTCACCGATGGAATTATGTAAAGACGTCAGACTTATTTTTAGTAATTCCAAAGCATATACACCAAGCAAAAGATCAAGGGTATATTATTAGTTTTTTAATGCTAAGTATCTACATATTGCTTATTTAAAATTTAGAGCAAAATTAACTTTCTAGTTAACATAGTATCCTGTTATCCCTTTCTTCTCCATTCCTTCTGTGAAGTAATACTGCTGGCATTTTTTGATGTTTAGAGGAGTTTACTTTTCTTGAAATATAGTGGTTCAGTAGATAGTTGTGAACAAATAGCCCTTGTAAATAGAGTCCACAACAAGTAGTTTGTTCTTCCATAAGCCATATGAGTTCAGAGTAAAACTTTAGGAATTTCAAAACTTCAAAAATGTCTAATCTAATCTCAAAAATAATGTAGAATTGTTATCAGAAGAGATTGGGAACAAGCAATATCAAAAGCAGTGTTTAAATTCTAAAAATACTTAAATTTCAGTATTCAATGAGCAAGCATTTCTTTTGAATAATATTTGAACAGTTCTGTGGTATTTTTTCCATAGATCTACAGCATGAGTTTGCGCCTATCTGCTTTCTTTGAAGAACATATCAGTTCAGTCTTATCAGATTATAAGTCTGCTCTTCGTTTTCATAAAAGAAATACCTTAACTAAAAGGAGGAAGAAAAGAAACAGAAGCAGCTCTATGTCCAGTAGTGTTGCATCCAGGTATATAATTTGTTTATATATATGACTGATCTGTAACTTTGTCATCTAAATGATAAAACGTGGTCTTTTTTAATACTTCCTTTACTATTCCCTATATTGCAGAATGATATATTTGACATGCAAGTTCCTTTGATGTGGAGGATTTTTAATCTTTTAAACTAAAGCTTTACTAGTGTAAGTGCTTAAATTCAAACCACTAAATCTGCGAAGTAAAACAGCTTTTTTAGGACAGTGATGGCATCATGCTTTCTGTCATATAACTAGCATTTATGGTGGTCCTTCACTAAATAATTCACTTTTCAAAGGCTCACAACCATATGAAATTCACTACAAATCTCATGTTTTAACATATTTCATAATAGTACAAATATTGAATCCAGCAGTTTTCTAACATTATATTTTAATTATGTTTACGTATAAGAATGATTAACAATTTGACTTTACTTACAGCCCTGAAAGGAAAAAAAGAATCTTAAAACCTCAGCTAAAGTCAGAAGTCACTACCTCTCCATTTTCCACACCTTCACGATCAGTAACACCAAGACATAATGCTGCTCAGATAAATGGTAAAACAGAATCCAGTTCTGTGGTTCGAACCAGAAGCAACCGAGTAGTTGTAAATCCAGTTGTCACTACTGAGCAACCATCTACTTCATCAGCTGCAGCGAAGAGTTTTGTTTCAAAAGCTAATACATCAACACCAGGGAAAACAAGTAAGACTTACAGTTTCTCAACTGAAATATGTTAGTGAGTTTTTGTTGGTTTTTTTAGGATTTTATTTCGCTATAGCTTCCAGTAACTTTCTGCAGATAACTGTTCTTTTTGCTTTTAAAAAATGTGTTGTGGGTAAGAAAATAATTCAAGTTAAGAAATAGAATGATGGTTTAAACATAACAAACTGATGCCTGAATTTGTTCTGGTATTTAGTAAGCTTGCTAGTAGTTTGCAATACTTGGCTTTCATAATCTTGAACTAGCTGAAGAGTTTTCAGAGTGCTATAATTATTTGAGTTTATAGGTGGATATGCCATTTTCTTATTAAGTACATTACTGGGCTGCAGGTGGAGCTCACTGGTAGAGTGCTTGGCTAGTATGCCTGAGCCTTGGGTTCATTCACCAGTACTAAAAAAAGAAAGTAAATATAGTTCCATAGGAAGTTTGAAGTATCCCATGTATTCTCTTAACTAATTTAAGCAATTCAGAATAGAAGCAATCTAAAACTTTTTCATTTGTATTCAGCAAGTCTTAGCTTTTAATCTTTCATATATGTGTTTTAGTATTAGAGAATTCCGTGAAACATTCCAAATCTTTGAATACTCTTTCAAGTCCTGGTCAGTCCACTTTTGTTCATGGCACTAAGAATAATTCTACAAAAGAAAACATGGAAAAGCCAGTTAAACGTAAAATGAAGTCATCTGTACTCTCAAAGGCGTCCACTCTTTCAAAGTCGTCAGCTGTCATTGAGCAAGGTAAGATGCTGCTATTATTCTTCCAGATAACACAGCATTCTTTCTTAGAAATGATGCTGTTGTTGGAGTTATTCTTTGTCTCCATTTTCTGGGATATTTATTTAAAAGTTACACAATCAGTATTAGTAAATGTAGTGAGATCCCTTGATTTATAGTTAGGTAGCAATAACAGATTGTCATTAAACATAAGGAGATAAGCTCACTGTGTGGAAATAAAAAATTCTGGAAATAGAGGCTTTTGATATTATAAATTACTATTAAAGTTCATTATTATCAAACCTAAAGAAATCAGTCTAGCATTCTTTTAAATTTTTAGGTCACAAAATATAGCACAGTGACCTTTATTAATTATAATTTATCAGAGTACAACTTCTGGTTCTACAGTTACATTCTCTGGCATGCACAGTGCCACTGAGCCGAATCCCCAGCTCCCAAATTCTTTCAAATGCACGATTTTTTTGAAAAGTTTTACAATTGAAAAATGGAGATAATTGCTAATGAAATGGCTTTTGGGCTACAGATAGTCAAATAATGTTTCATCTTGACTACCAAAATATGTCTATGAAATGTCATTTCAGCTAAGGGAATTGGGCTCTACCTACCTGAGTTTAAATTGAGGAGTCGTCCTAGCCTTCTCTTCAGTGCCCAAATCTGTTCAGCAGCCTCCCATTCATAACAGCTTTTAAATGTTCTTACTTTTGTGGCCTTAATTCATATATGGATAATGTCATGTTTGAACTGTTTTTTTAGTGCCCTGGCTGATTTTTGTTTTTAATATAGCAGCACTAGCTAGACCCCTTCCTCCATTGCAGCCCTAGCAATCTTTCAGATCATTTCTCTATAGTGTGTATGTGTATGTATGCATACACAAACACACATACACACGGAAAGTAAAATCTTTGCTTGTTCGAACTGTATAGACTCTGATTTCAATCTTTAGTTTTTTAATTTTTATTTTTGCCTGTTAAAAAAGACTCATTACTGAAGTCTTCCATAAAACTCCAGATTTTCTTTTTTTTTTTTTTCCTCCCTTTTATGTTCCAACCATACTAAACCAATTGAAAATCCCTGAATATCATTGTCCCATTCTTCTTTCCTTGGAATGTCTTTTTCTTGGTCCTTTTGTTATCTTTCACATTTTGAAATAATCATTGTTTTGCTGTGTTATTTTGATGCTCTTCACTCTTTTCTCATATTTATTACCACATTTAAAGGGTATCAAAAAAGAATTAGTTTTGTCTTTTGTGGATCTTTTTCTGTTAGCCCTGGGACAGTTCTTATTTTAGTTAAAAAAAAATAAGTGAAATTAGTGTCATTCCATATACCAGACTACTTTGAGGGTGAAGCAAAAATTCCACACAGTAAATGTGTCCTTTTTCCCTTTTAGAAGATTATAAGAACAATGCCCTTGTACCTGGAACCATTCAAGTAAATGGCCATGGAGGACAGCCATCTAAACTTGTGAAGAGAGGCCCTGGAAGAAAACCTAAGGGAGATGTGAATACGAATAGTGGTGAAGTGATCCACAAGAAGAGAGGCCGAAAGCCCAAAAAACCACAGTTTGCAAAGTCAGAAAATACAGACCAGAATAACTTGCATCCCAACAGAGATGAAGTAGTTCCTTCTTCAACATGCAATTTTCTGCCTGAAACTAATATTGTTAAGGAGGATTTGCTACAGAAAAAGAGTCGGGGAGGCAGAAAACCCAAAAGGAAGATAAAAACACAAAAACTAGATTCAGATATCCTAGTTCCTGCCAATGTTAAAGTACTAAGGAGAAGTAACCGAAAAAAGACAGATGATCCTATTATAGATGAGGAAGAAGAGTTTGAAGCACTCAAAGGCTCTGAACCCCATATGAGAACTCGAAACCAAGGTCGAAGGACAGCTTTCTATAACGAGGATGACTCTGAAGAGGAGCAGAGGCAATTATTGTTTGAAGACACCTCTTTGACTTTTGGAACTTCTAGTAGAGGACGAGTCCGAAAGTTGACTGAAAAAGCAAAAGCTAATTTAATTGGTTGGTAACTTGAACCAAAATGTTGTACTTCACAACCTAGAAAGCAGGTACAGTTAAGGAGTAAGTAGAACTAAGGCTTCTGCTTCCTTGCTGCTATGGTGGATTACGAAATGTTATGATTTGACTTGCAAAAAAAAAAAAAAAACTTAGAAGACGCTTCACTTCTTTAAATGAATATATATAAATATATACATATATATTTTAAATGTTTGCTATTTATTGCCCTTAGATAGGTTATACATTTCCACATTCATTTCATTCAGTGTTTGAAACAAAAGAAATTGAGGACCTATTGAATTTCTGATTTATTTATGGGAGAGACAGTTCTGCTACACTCTTAAGGACATAGTATTCCTAGTGATAGAGCATTTCATGTTAAAAGAATTATTTTTTGACCAAGCAAGGTACATTTTATTGATACAGAAGTCATACCCCTAGGAAAACATGTTACACAGAGTAGCAGTAAATTAAGAAGTGTGTTTCCTCTAAAGGTAAATAGAAAATTCTCACCATTTAATATCCTAAAAACTTTTAATTGTAGAATGTTCATCTACGAACTTAATATCTAGAAGAGGCTTTTGTTTTATTCCATTTCTGCCAAACTTAAGAGAAAATATACTGATGAAAAGGAAACATATCCACATTGGAAAACATTTGACTGTCTAATTTTTCAGACCTTGATTCTTATATCAATCACTCAATCTCTGTTTATTGTGCCAAAGACTGAAAATCAGTGCAGTGGAAAGCCTGTTTTTGACTGTCAGGACAGCATACACTTTTCAATATTAGAAAGGCTATTTATTCTAAAGAGCAAGTTATTAAAGAGTTATGCTGAGATATTATCTTTTTTTTTGGTACTGAGTAGAAAATAATGCACTGGTGGGTCCTTTGACAGAGATGTCTTAGAGAAAATGTTTAAGTGGTTAAAGGATTCAAGGAAAATACAGGAAAAAAAGGTATGAGATTTGATGTTTACTTGCTGATCTGGATTAATGTCATTTCTAAACTTTAGACATATCTGATAGGCTAAAATGGCTTACAAAGAAACGTGTCTGTGTGTGTATGTGTATATATTGATAGGTATAATTAAATATATATACAAACACATACTTATATACTATTACCCAGGTATAAATTCTTTTTTCAGGATTTTTTAGCTAGTGGTAGAATAAAAATAATTTTAAAATGTCATACTTTATAGTTTTAATTTTAATGGAAAGATTGGTTATTTTCAATTATTAAAGGTTAAAATAGGCCAAATCACTTTTTATGCAATCATGTTTTATACAGTGGTCTCATTGCACATTGTGTTTTTCTGCACTTTTTACGGTATC
The DNA here is from genome assembly GCA_004026965.1 of Petromus typicus. Taxonomy (NCBI): domain Eukaryota; kingdom Metazoa; phylum Chordata; class Mammalia; order Rodentia; family Petromuridae; genus Petromus; species Petromus typicus. Next base: position 32,805 of record PVIR01006769.1, read on the forward strand.
CTTTCATGCTGGTCTATCAGTATACACCCTAAAGAAAAACTCCATTTAATGATTGTGCCTTGTATTCTATTATTTTTTGCATCATTAGTAAAATTTAAGTTGTCTATTGTAAATGATAACTATATGACTTAGGAGAATGTATTGCTATATGTACTGCTATGGGAAAAGAAAGCAGTTATTTATTTGTTTATGGTACAGTTAGTTATTTTATACTTTAAAATCCAACATAAATGCCATTTCTATTGTTTAAAAATTATTGTCCAGTTTTTAAAAAGTTTAAAGAATGTAGTATTTTCTGAGGACTGATATGGTGCAAAAATGTAACCAAAATTTTCAGATACTACATTTTTAAAAAACAAGAATGGGGAAAATACGTATCAGCATGAGATTCTGATGTAGAAAATAAAGTCTTAATTGAACCATGACAAAATATATTACATAATTATTTCTTTACTCATTTCAGATGGGATAAATGTTAACTATCATTGAACTGTCTTGAAGAATGAAAAGTGACGCATTTGGGCTTTTTAGATTGTTTGTAACTAAATTTGTACAGAAATCCTTCTGTGAAATTAAGTAAACCATTTTCCAGATCTTGACTAGATTGCTGTGATTTTGCAGTTGAAAAAATAACTTCAAATTTTTCAGGTTTTTTGTATATTTATTTTTTTCTAACAAATATATTTAACTATATAATTAAAATTCAGTAGTTAAACTTCATAACACAGAGATGGGTGGCTTGGTTGTATAGAAAAACAAGTCTCAGTTACACCATTATTGAAAATAGTGTGTATGTTTGAAATTTAAATCAAAGTAATTAGTTCTTTTGAAGGCAATCTATTTGAAATATGTAATTTCCTGATGTTATCTGCATTGTGCTAGAAAAAAAATATTAGACTATAATATTCATTTTTGTAAAAATATGTGTATAGTTTTAAGGTGTGTACAGAAGGAAAAGCATACAGTCTTAGAGTGGAGAACCTCCTGTGTGGTATATGGGTTAGTCCCAACTGCGGAGCACAGAAATGAGTATTTGCCATCTTTCCTGTCACACGTAATTGTGTTACTCCTGTTCCGAAGACACTGTATATTCCATATTTGGACATTTCAGACACTGGTTTCTTAGTAAAGTAAAATTACTTGGATCAGATTATTTGTAAATGAAACACTTTAACAGTGTATTAGTAATACCAGATACATTTAGATTTTATATTTTTATAATTTAGCTTCTATATGTTACAAAAGTTTAATTAAGAAATTTAATTCATCACCATATTTCTCTTTTGTTTGACTGTTGTCTTTTTAAAACAGTAACACCATGTATGTAAGGGCAGAGGAGCAATTAAAAAACCCTCAAGTTTAGTCAAAGTTTGAGAAATACTTGTTACTTGTTACTTGCATGGAACATAGAAACACTTTACATATTTTTAAGTCCCCAACCCTAATGTTCTCTCTACCCAAACATTCTCAAGCACCAGGTCAATCTTAGAAGATTTAAACTTTGTCCCTGGGTGTTTCAATATTCAATCTAATCACAATCTCACAACTTCTGGCAATAGATAACTTATTAGAATTTTATCCTTTACAGTGTTGGACTGTTTTCTGTATATATTTGTGATTTTTTATGCCAGATTTATTGGCATTGTCTCTAATGCATAACTTCACTACAAAAGACTCCTTGGTGGCATTATTAAAACATGTCTTCTTCCTTACATGTAATTGGAATAACCACAGAGTATTTGTGAGCTTAATTGGGTCACATCAGATTAACATGGGATTGAGCGAATTTAGTATTTTTTGGAAATCAGTTCTGTAAGATAGAGTGAAAAGACCCTCATGCACATCTGGAATATAGATTAACCAAATATTTTAGCAGATGTATTACATTAACATTTTGATGGTGGTAACATTTACATGTTATAAAACGATTAATGTTATAAATCAGTCACTCCCCTTAGCAGTGTTTAATTCTGACACTCCACCTTATAGACACATACCTACCTGTATTTTTCTCATATGTAAGCTGGAAACAATGTGGATTTTCTGTTTTCTTTCTAAAAACCAGATTACTCTGAATGTTTTGGTTTACCTAAAATTGGGACCAAGATATTTAAGTAAAAAGGCTATAAATGTTCACCTTGTATGGAGAAAGTATGATTTTGTTATGATAATGAATTGCTACTATCTTTTATGTGTTACTCTCCAACTTATTTAGACAATATTTCTAACATAACAAGTTGGGCAATGGTTTGGTCATTTTAGGTGAAGATCATCTTCCTGTTAAAATTGGGAAAGTATACATTTTCTCACTTCCATTCTTGTATGTCCTCTTACTTAGTACCTCTGATTTCCAAATGATCTAAGCTAAAATTAATATACACTTACTGAGAAACTCTTTTTGTTAATTATATGAGGAAAGTGCTCCAAACGAAGTCATTTTGAGCTATGTGCAGCACCTAGAAAGAGGCTGTAGAGTCAGGAGTTGAGCCAGAAGACTTGAAGACTACTTAACTGTGCTCCAGTGATAAACCTCGTACACACTACAGTAAAAGTGACTATGAAAGTCTGAGCTATAAATATATATTTTTAGTTTTGATAGCTGTTTTGAAATACTTTTCTAATGCAGATAAAATTGATCAGGAAATTAACCTTCTATGGCACAAACCAAATAAAAGTGTAGCTGAGTTTCTACATCCAAGGAGCTAACAAAACAGCTCGAAGATGGTATATTATACTACACACACACACTGGTTACTTTTGAGAATGTGTGTGAACTTTTCACAGTGATACACTATAAAATGAGAAAACAAAGTTACATTTTTGGACCATATTCAAACAGCAAGAAGACAGGTCTTATAAGAGCTCTTTTAGAAAACTCTTAAATTCTGTCACAGAATATTTAGACATGTGTAGAATGTAGTTCAATTTTTAAGTAACTGACCTAGAGGGTTAAAGTTGAAACTGACACAATTTCAAAGTAAAGTTGTTTATTTTGTACAGAAAGTAATGTTAAACACAAGCAAATCTGTTGTATGTGTTAACGCAAAGTTAAAAGCAAATTAATGGCTTAGCTTTATTGAAGTTTTTGGTTTCTCCTTCCAGACCTGGAGTGTCAAGTTATGAACAGCGGTCTCATACCACAATAGCAGTGCCCTTTTTTTTTGTACATACTGATTGGACCTTTCTTTACTGTTACGTGGACACTTTCTATGTTAGTTTTGATGCATAATTCTTTGAATCCTTTTATACAAACTAGAATGTATGTGTAAGAATTTCTGTCCCTGCAATGTAGTAACTATAAACTTATTTTTAAATAAATAGAAAACTTGTTTTTCTAAGCTATTTTGTAAAGACTCATTTCTTGATTTACTATCTTAAACATAAAACATTTGGTACATAATTTGAACAGCCAGTTTACCAAAATTGTGTAGCAGAATCAATTAGATAAATACAGGTTCATTCAGAGTTTCCAGTGCCTGTTATGGTTTATATATGGACTCCCCCACCCTAGTGTTGTGCTCATGGGGGGAGGTGGCTTTTTGGAAGGTGTTTGGATTATGGGGTGCTGTTTACCTTAGATGAGTTCTGGTCAGGTGAGGTGGGTGGTTGTAGATGTGTCCTATTATCTCCCTAGCTGGTTCTGTCCTGTCTGGCTGCCGTGGTGTGAGCAGCTTTCTTAGCTCAGACCTTTCTGCCATGCACTGTCTCAGCCTGCCAAAAATGGACTGAAACTTGTAAAATTAAGTCTAAATTAACCTCATCTGTTGGTATCTGATATTAAGTCCAGCAATGATAATATGATCAAAGCAACAGCAGAAAGTTAAAAATTAACTGATTTTTGAATACTGTCATTTATAATTTTCCTAAAAGTTAAAAGCTCATTTAAGTGACCATATAATTCTATTTACTTGTTACTGTATGTAATTTACTAAACTGTAAGTACTTCAACATTCAGGTATTCTTTTTAAAAGATCACTGTAAAAATATTTTCTCAAAATTTCTGAGAGAATTTGGATAAATTCTTATTGAGCAATTGTACAGGTACTGAGATTTGTAAGACTTACTACTCTTGAAATTTGTTCATGTTGGCATTTTTACTAATTTATGAATATTGTTTTTATCTTAATATTCATAGTCCATATGAATCTGTTAAGACTAACAATTGAAGTTAAGCACATAAGGGATAATGTGGAATTTTATGCTATTAATGGTCATTTCTTCTAAAAAATTGTTTAAATGATTTTTTTTGTATACCTTTTTTTTTTGAGACAGGGTCTCACTTTGTAGTTCAGGCTGGCCCTGAACTCAGCTTCAAACTCACATCACAGCAATCCTCCTGCCTCTGCCTCCCGAGTGCTGGGATTACAGGCGTGAGCCACCACGCCCGGCACTGTGGTATGTGGTACTGGTTGCTGTTGGGGTGAGTCTCCACACCCAGTATTGTATATGATTAACTGGGGATTAAACCTGGGTTCTTGCGCTTGCAAGACAGGCGCCAGAACCACTGAGCCAAATCCTCGGCCCTGTTATACCTTTTTTTTTGATACCAGGGATGAAAGGACTTGGCACTTGCTAGGCAGGCACAGTCCGACTGAGCTAAATCCTGGCACAGTTTTGTATAACTGTTGAAGTTGAGGAAAGCAGATGACAGTTCCCAGGTACCTTTTTTTCTTCTTACAATACACTTTTACTAATACTTAGCATATATTCATTTCCAGCAACTTTTTTTACTGATTATTACGTCAGCTTTGTTTCCACAGTATTTAAGAACAGTAAAGACCAAAGCACAAAACCTCCGAACCTTGCAGTGTTACTTTGTAACTCTGCATTTGACACAATGACTGTATTTTGATTAATGTTTGGGAGGACGGAATGGTGGAATGGACAAGACGATTAGATTATCATTAAAGTAGAATTTGATTCAAATAGCGTATGATTTTATCACATTTGTGTATTGTCTAGGTACACAGCTCAATCTTGATTTTTTTTGTTTAACCAGAAGTAGAATGTGCCATTTAATGTGGTGCTTCAAGTAAAGCTGTGATGTATGACCATGACTTCATGGTAGTAAGGTACATTGCTATCAACCTGTGAGTTGATGTGAAATATTTGATAAAGTAGTAATCAAGGTGGTCATTTTCCAGGGAAGCTGGGAAATCTCAAAGATAGCTGTAATTTAAAGTTTGCAGAACTTTTTTGTTGTCTGTGCTTTGTTTTAATAAAATATAAGTTTAAAAAAGAAGCAAAGAAAACTATATGCCCTATAGGGTCTGCCTGAGTAAATTACAAAGAAGTTAATAAGCAACAACATACTCTCCCTACAGGAAGTTTCTCCCCCTGATTCTTCTCCGCTTGTGCCCTTTGCACACTTTCTTGTGAATAAGCGCATCAAAGCACAGATGCTATGCCATATTTTTATCTCACTGTAGTTTCTTTTCTAATTCTGATTCCACTTACAGATACTGAAGATTTTTTATTTTCTAACACTGACATATTAGGAAGACATTTTGCCCTTGAAGGGGAAATTTTTTTTTTTTTTTTTTGACATGAGATCACACAGTGTGGTTCAGGCCAGCCTTTTGTGTTGTCCCTGTGAATCCCAGACCACCCACGAACTCTGCAGTCCTTCTACTTCTGTCTTCTAAGAGCTGGGGTTACAGGCATGTACAACCACATTCAGCAAAAGTGTATTCTGTTATACTGAATGGTGTTCTTCTCTTATCACTCACTGTTGGTGTATCTGAGCTACCTATGTTAATTACAAATTTTAACCCGGAGAAATCAACTTGTTTCACAGAGATAACTAAACTTTTATCATACTTGATACTTTTGTTGAAGGAAAGCTCATGAATATGTATAGCAACTAGTTTCTCACTAAGAAAGCAAATACAATTTTCATTTAAAATTTTAGGGCTGGGGATTTAGCTCAGTGGTTCCAGTTTCTGCTTGGCAAGCACAGGTCCCGAGTTCTATCCCAGGTAACCACGTACCACAATGCCGGGTGTGGTGGTGGCTCATGCCTCTAAACCCAGCACTGGGGAGGCAGAGGCAGGAGGATTGCTGTGAGTTTGAGGTTTGCCCAGGCTACATAGAGACCCTATCTCAAAAAAATAAAAAAATAAAAAATTAAAAACATGCTGGTGTAAAACTCCATGAAGTATATAGCCATTATTTTTTATTATAATTAGAGAAATTAATGGAACTGCTGTGTATTTCTGTATGTGCATATGTGTTTATCATGTCCCTTATCCTCTCATCTCCTTCTCCCCTTTTACAGCTTCCCCAGGACCCTTCCCAGTCCCTAAAGCTGTTAAATTATTTGTCTCCTTCAGACTTCATTTCTAGTGGTTACTACTCCATTCTGACTAAAAGATTATCTTACTGGTTTCCAAAAATGATTAGGGACATAGTATTTTCTATATTTGGCTTATTTCATTCAACATAATTTCCAATTCTGTCCATTTTTCTGCAAATGGCAGGATTTCATTCTTTATGAGGACTGAGTAGTACTCCATTGTGTAAATTGTGTAAATCTCAATTGATTCTATAATTCAGCTGTTTTGAATAATGCTGCAAGAAGCATGGAGTGCAGGTACATTTTAGGTGTAAGGATCTCATTTCCTTCAGTTATACACCAGTAGTGGAATTACTGGGTCATGTGGTAGTTCCATTTTTAATTTTTGAGAAATTTCCACACTTTTTCATAATAACTGCACTAATTTTCATTACCATTAACAGTGTTTGAGACCCCTTTTATCTGTGCTGGCCAGCATTTATCTATTTGTTTTTTTTTTGTTTGTTGTCACCTAGAATTGAACCCAGGCATGCTCTACCACTGAGCTACATCTCTAGCCCTTTTAAAGAATGTCTTTGTATTGAGACGGGGTCTCACTAAATTGCTCAGGCTCTTAAACCTGGAATCCTTCCTCAGCCTTTCGAGTATCTGAATAACCTGTCCATAACTGTGCCTGGCTATTTCTTGTCCTTTTCATAATAACTATTCTAAGTAGGGGGTGATGATATTTCACTGAGGTGTTTTTCTGAGAAATGTTATGGTATAGATATAAAATGTCTCCAAGACATCTCATGTATTTGGAGGTAGGACTTGGAGGAGGCAGTTAGGTCATAAGGGTGTTCATCAATGACTCAGTCCATTGATGACTCACCTGCTGAATGGATGATTACAAGGTAGGGCTGCCCTGGAGGAAGTAAGTTACTGGGCCAAGGCAGCTTTCTTACCACCCCCCCCCCCCACCTTCTGCCTTGGAACCAGCCCACCATGGAGAGAATTTCGGAAGCTATCAGCTAAAATATTTTTTCCTTTTAAATTATTTTTCTCAACTATCTGGTTACACTGACAGAAAATTGATGAATATAAGAAGTGTCATTCTTTTTATCCCATTTTTAGTTGGGTGAGGTTTTTGTCATCCAGCTTTTTTAACCTCTTAGACATTTGAATGTCAACTGTTTGCTGAGTGTACCATTTGCAGATATATTTTCCTAAGCTGTAGATTGTCTCAATCTTGTTTCCTTTGCTGTGCAGAAGCTTCTTAGTTTGAAGTAATCCCATTTATCTGTGTTTACTTCAGTTGCTTATGCTTTGGGGTTCCTGTCTAGGGAACTGTTACCTATGTCAGTACCTTGTAATATTACCTTTTTATTTGACTGGTGAAATCTCGTGGGGACTTTTCTATGTTTCAGTTTGTATATTATCTTTCTATTTGTATATCCCTTTTTATCTGATTGTGGTGAATATCCCTTTTTTATCTGACTGTGGTGAATCTACATGGGGACTATTTGGACTGTCAGAGTGGTCCATATAACTGTTAGTGATCTTTTTTAGCTAGGCTTAAGATTTTCATGAAGCTAGGCTTTAGACTGAGTCACTTTGGGAGAAGGAGTGGAGAGAGCTAGAGATGTCATAGGGGCTGTCTCCAGCACTTAGGAAGCCAGCTTTTGTAGTGCCTTTTCTAGGGAAAATTCCTCTAATGTTCCTATAGGGTAGCATTAGTCCCTTTAGGATGGAAGGTGGCCTAGCAAATAAAATCTTACAGTGAGAAGAGCAGTGGCTTGAACCCAAGTAACCCCTGTGTCTTGACAGAGCTTCTGTAACCCTGTCTTTCAGGTTCTATTTTGTCTCGCAAGCTCCAGGACCTATAGCCCATGTGCAAATTCTAATTAGTCCCAAAGGCTCTTGTTGGACCACTGTTGCCACAAAAGCAGGGCTGTTGTCTGTGGTCTTATGTTCTTAGGAAGCCTGTAACAGTGAGCAATTTCCTATAGCAGTCTTTGTACTACTTGTTAGACTTTCTCAGTCTGACAAGGGACAGCTTCTTTTCAATTGGAGTAGATTCAAACCATGACCCAGAAGTAATGTAAACCTCCACATATGGTTAACTATGAGATCAACCTGGACGTCTTCACAAGGTATTGCCCCTTCTTTGGACCCCTGTGGGGTTTTCTAGTGCTGGCATTGGGTTGTGTTGGGTACAGATGACACAGAATTAAATAGCTTTTTTTTGTTGGGGCTGTCATCCAAGGAACATAGAAGTAATGGCTGAGCAGTGTCCTTAATTTTTTTTTTTTTTCTTTCTAAATGGGTGGTCTCTAAGTGGAACTGAGTGGAACAGTCCAGTGGTCTGATCTGACTGTCTGGGAATCAGTGCCATCCATCTTTTTTGCACCCTCCCCCCCTTTTAATCACCCTTTACAGCTCTTTTGATGAAAAAGTTTTTAAAATTTCAAGAGATCAAAGGAAGGAGCATAGCATCCCTCCTTAAACTTATGGTCTTGGCCTGCTGGTAGGCTTTGTCATTGCCCATCTTTCCATAGATCTCTTATTTATTTATTTATTTATTTAGATGTTTCCTGCAGTGAACAACTGCAATCTCCTTGGGGGACAGCATGGCCTCTAAGAGTTGTGGTATGTCCTGGGGTACTTAATATCTTTGTCTTCTGTTGTAAGTCTGTAGAGAGCTCTATGTATAGGCAAGGTCAGGAACATGTATCTTGAATCTCTGTAGACCGTTAGTCTAGCTATTTAAGAAAATTTTAAGGCACAGGTCAGGGCAATCAGTTCAGGTCTTTGTGCTGAGGGCCCTTGTGGCAGAGGTTGGGATTCCATGACCTGTGCACTTGGCCCTTTGTCTCCCACCTTACCTGAATGGTTACTCCAGTTCATGAACAACTCTAAATCTGGCTGTTGAAGGACTCTCAATCTGGCCAGTGGGAAAAAACTTGTTCTATTGTCTCTTTACAGTTATGTAGAGGTCCCTCTGGGGACTACAAACACAGATTCACCAAACAAATACTACCATCTGATAACAGCAGTGCACAGACCCACTTCCAGCTGTCAAAGTGTTCTGTTTTACTGCACTCCCGCAGCTAGTTGGGAAACGCAGCAGTGGTCAGTCATTGTTTGGAGACTGCTCTGTGAGTCTCCTCCACAAAGCAAGGCCCCTAAACCATACTGTGATTCAGTCGTTTCCCAAACGCTGTTTGGCCCTCTCTGTGTGAGCCTTCCTCTCAGCCAGCCAAGGTACCTCACGGTCACATGGGAGACTTCCCACACCACAGGACACAGTCTGTTCACACTCAACAGGAACTCGTTCTCTGGGGTAGATCGCCCCTGTTTTACCCGCGGGGGACGTAGTCTGCCACCCGTCCTGCGATGAGTCACTGTGTTGGATCCCAAATGTCCCATCCAGGGTACCAAATGTAGCAGGAAACGGTGAGGTCCCCAAGGGGACAACTTTGACACAGAAAGAAGCAGCAAATCGGCTCTAATGCCAGAGGCTCAGTGAGTGCAGTACTGGTATTGACTGCAGGAGGTTTCTCCCGCACAGAAACTCACGAGTTCTTAAGAAATACATTTCTGTTTAGCCTCAGGTAAACATCACAACCCCACACAGATTGTAAAGAGCTCTTCTCCTTTTTTAAAAGTGGATTTGAGCTCACAAAGAGAAAAACAACAACAAAAAAATAGGGCTAGATTTTTATAACCATCTTTCCTTGATGGAGATCTCTATTAGATTTTAAAACATAAAATTCCAAATCATTACTATCACTAATGAGGAGTAGCGTAACAATTATGAAAAACCAAAGGTAAAAACAAAACTGAAAAGCAAATATAAAAGTGACATCATAGTTTTTATTTAACTCACTAATGAGAAAGCTAGATCCTTTCCTGGGAGTAGCTGTTTATAGATAAAATTGCTGGAGATGTTATGTCACAAAACATGGTACAGAGAGATGCTTCAAAACTGGCCGGGCGTGGTGGCTCACGCCTGTAATCCCAGCACTCGGGAGGCAGAGGCAGGAGGATTGTGATGTGAGTTTGAGGCTGAGCTCAGGGCCAGCCTGAACCACAAAGCGAGACCCTGTCTCCAAAAACCTAAAAAAAACAAACAACAACAACAACAAAAAACTGTATCCACTCTGATACACAAAGAAGGGAACATAAACTTTAATGACAGTGGCTCACTGCTGCAATGATTAAGGTGGAAAAAATTTTTTCCAGAATCAACTTTTTTATAATTCTGAGGTCTAAACAAAAACAACCAAGGATATACTTACCAAAGAAAAAGCAGTTGATTTCTAAGAGCTCTAAATTAACCCTAACGGTGAGCATACCCAAGACAGCTTGCATTTCCCGACCAGAGATAGCCACATGCACTTGACTTCAAAGAAGCATCCTTTGTGTTTTGACTTGTGTGGCTCCCGGAAGGGAGCTCAGGGGCTTGCTTAGGTTTCACCTGCTCGGTACTTTCTCATGACAGAAATGAACCCCAGACAATACTCATCAAAAGCATGTAAAAGCCAACACACACTATTTACAGCTGCTAGGGGCCAAGGAACAAAGATGGGAATAAGCAGCACACAGGCCGAAAAGCTCAGAAGAAGCTGGGAATGAAGAGACAAAGGGGAAGAAAGGCTTTGGAAAGCAATATGTACTGCGAAATCTAGAAGGCTGTGTGCACACATAGGGCTGGGAACTTGCTCAGAAAAGTCCTAAGAAGACCCCGAGTTGACTGTAAGGGCCATGCAAACAGGAAGTGTAAGCAAAGGCAGGGGTGTAAACAGCCTCTCCGAGCACCGAGGTCCTGCCGCTCTGTGAACAGTGGAGAGCTGGGCTTTGACAATTTTGTTTATATGTATTTATTTATTTTGGCTTCAACCACTAAATCTTTGTCTAATTACTAGTTTGCCTTTCAGTTACTGAGAGAGAGAATTCAATGACCAAACATGACAAAGAATGATTATGAAAATAATTTAGAAAAGTCTCTAAACAACAATACAAAACAAGCAGCAGTATCAAACCTTTAAAAAGAGAATAATATGATTTCCATTTTAAAAGTATCATTCAAAATATCCAGTTTTCACCAATAATAAATTATGAGGCATATAAGCAAGTCAGACTCATTTCTACAGAGATAAGACTGCTAGGTAAGATATAAAACTGGTTTATGTTTTACAGAATATGCTATAACTGTGATTATCTTTTCCAAGATTTTTAACTTTACTGAACAAAAAATTCTATAAATTCCCATATTCCTTCACTTAACCTGTGATATTTAACCTGAATATTAAAATGTGATGGGAAAATGATTTCAATTCTTCAGCCGAAACTTTGCATGAAAATCTTGTGACATAGAATTTAATCAAGTTGTTTGTTGTTATCATGATGAAAGACAACTCATTAAATCACTGTGGAGGACATGTCTATGTCAGAGAAATCATGGACACATCTAACTACCTTGATTTGGGCTGTATCCTAAAGACTCTAAAGATCCCAGTCTTGTTTCCTGTATGAACCATAAATTTTGCTAATCCCCATGGCAACCCAATTCCTCCCTAGCCTTAGCCAGTCAAGCTCACTTAATAAGGCCACTTGAAAGATTGTTTGGAATGCACTTCTCCATCATTATCATTAGGAAGCTACTTGTATATTAATTAAAGTTTTGTAGTGGTGAGAGTAGTCATACTTTACAGAGCAGCGATTATTATTTCATTGGATGACAAACTATAATTAATAAATAAGTTTCCAGTACAAAGGCTCCGAAACAAAATTGGAGCCAAATGAAGCCAGCTTCTCTTCCTTCTAAGACAGTCAACTAATGAACAAATTTGGACTTTTCTCTAATTCCTCTATTCTGTAACTCTTTTTTCATTTAGATTTTCTATTCTAGTTGTATTTGAAAACTACATCTTTGCAAATTCCAAACTTGTATTGATAATAAAGTACAGTACTGATTAACCCCTATGTGACTGTCAGCCACTGTTCTTCACATAGAGTAATTCATGTAGTTTTCACAACGTGGTGAGGTAGACAAAATTATTATCCAATATTACTTTATGGAAACAAATACAGAAAGATTAACACTTCCACTGTCAAATATATAGACTGGACTAAGGAATGATTTATATTTGTGGATTATAATACTTTAAAGGAATTCTAATATTGGATCTTCTTGTACAAGGCCAGTAGACTGCCAAGAGGATCTTTCTGTACTAACTACCCCTAGACATTTTCTGGTATTTAAGATTTAATAAATTTACATCAGTCTGCCAAGGATCAGATAGATTGCTTTTAACTCAATCTCCAACATTGTATCTAGATTTATAGCTTATATCCATGTGATGGCATGTACTTAGATGTCCTCCAAAGCTTCATGTGGTCATAAGTGGGGCTTTTGAGTGGTGGCTGGATCAAATAGTGATGTTAGGATTAAGAATATGATGCTGGGTGCCTGGTTACTAAATTAGTCCAATGATTCATTTAGCACATTTCTGGGTGTGGATAATGAGTAGGCCCACCCTCAGTGTGACTGTCAGGGATAAAAAGCAGACCCCTGTTGCTGCTGGTGCTGCTGCTTCCTGCCTTTTGCTTGCCACACCATGAGCTATTTCTCCTCTGTGATGCCCCTCTGCTATACCACCCTGTGTTGGAACCAGCTGAATAGGGACTAAAACCTCTACTGACTGTGGGCTGAAATAAGTATATCCTCCTTTAACTTTGGGTGTTGAGTATTTTGTCTTAGCAACAAGAAAAGTAAGACAATCCATGACTTTGAAAAGTGGAAGCCAAAAGGAGACTAAATGTGTGAGAACTTTAATAAAGGAAATGCCTGTGACAGAAAATGAGAGAGCCAGCAAAGACTGGGAGATCAACCAGCCTGTAAGTCTAGCCCGTATGTGAAGGACAGAGGAAGAAAAGCTAAGTGGATTATCTTCAGCTGACATGGAACCTGAGGAAGATTTGGTAGAGCTATTGGAACAAAACTGACCATCACAGGAGTTCTGTGTCTGCCAGATATCTTCTTAATTATGTTCAGTATTGTCTAGGAGCAGTTTTAAGACAGTGGGAATCAGAGCACTGCTTCCTGGGCCCTGTCTGCTAAGCTTCTTGGCAGGAGTATTCTGCAAGGTACATGGTTATGGCCACTATGACATGCTTTAATTATTTGGTTTTATTTTATTCATGAGACTATGCTTTTGCTTATACTATTACCATCATTTCCAACCTCTTGATGAAGTATATTGTTAGAAATATTGACTCACAGGTGTTGAATCATTTTCCCTGCCAATTTTAGTTTACAACTTAATCTATAATATGAAACCAAGTAAGTGCACATTTGAGCCATGATGGTAATTCTGCTTATAAACAATGGTTATATTAAGAAAAACTATAACTTAACTATTAGTGTCAATTGGTTCCTATGAAATTTATCATCTTATTAAGTCAAACGTCATAAGCACCCAAGAAGGGAACTGTTGCATCATTACAGTAAGGTATGGATAGTTCATTGAAATATTGAAAGCAATTCTATATTTCTACTCCATATTCAACAGAAAGGCTTGACTTTGTTAAGGCATGTTGCCTTGAGCTGACTTTTTTATGTGAAAGAGTTCATCAACTAATGGATGGTGGAAATGAGCTCTAGGTGAAAGAGCTCCCCTGAAACACCACAGAAATGTCAGATGCCACATATATAGACCTTTCAGCCTGGAAAACATACTGATTTTTCCTTGTATAGTTCGGATGTCTGTCCATCAAAAAATGCAAAGCATTTTATTTTTAAAATTTCAAAGTATTCCATAAATAATTTTAATGTGCTGGATATGATTAAAATTCAGGTGGTGGCCACTTTTCAAAATTAAGATTTATTTTCAGGAAAAATTTTACTGTAAGTTAAGCTTTGCATTTCCCTCTGCAGAATTCTTGTCAATTGAAAAGCAAGTAAAAAATGTCCTTTCTTTGGATTTTAAGAAAAAAATTTAATTGTCCTCCTACAAGTTATTAAAATTTCCCAAGAGTTAATAAGTACATTAATTTGTTAATTTATATTTAAAGCTAGTTTTTAAAATTTAGTAGAGTACTTAAACTTGTAAGTGAAACTTTATCTTGGAACCTACATAACTGAAACATTTTGGCTTAGTATAATATTGTGATGATCACAAATATAGACAGTTCTTGTGGGCACCAAGAAATAACTATTGGCTTATTTCCTATTTTATTTATTTCACCCAATATTTTTCCCAGATATATAACAAATGATCATTTTATATTCCTTTGAAAAAATAGTTGAATATTGCTAAAGAAAAAATAGAGGGTGAATATTGTACATGCATTATTCTGTTCAGTATCATCACTTTCTGGTCTAAAGACTGTTTTGAAAAGTCATTTGAGTGACTTTTGTGCCACTATTCATACATTCAAAATCCATTTAAAAGTGCCTATAGATGTATAAATGTGCTTCTGGATGCCTTATGAATTACAACCATTCAAATATTTATGTAATAAATAGCAAATATGGTTTTCAAGTATAAATATGGACAGTGCATTTCTCAAACAAATCAGGAGGCTGAATGCTGTCAAGACTCTTTTTTCCCACATTATTGGATGCATGTTCCTTGTGTCTTTATATGATAACTTTATACTATTTCTAAGACTTTGTTGGTGCTCTTTTATACAAGGTAGTGTTCATTCATTTTCACTGCAGTATTTATTGGGAAAACACATCATGATCTGCCGTGTTACCAAATGGGGTGGTGGTTATCTCCACATCTGCTATTGTGAACAGATTTGCTGTGGACATTATTTCCAGTATTTTTCTTCTGTACCTTGTAGCATTTCAGCTGATGCCGGCGGTGGTGGTGGTCCTGTATTTATATATGTCGGGTGTGTCCAAGTAAGTCCAGTCCTGACTATTTCACTTAAAATATCACCTAGTATCTTGGAATAACTTCCTGGACTAGTATTCGGTGTGGTCTGGTATTATCTTTTTTTTTTAGATTTTTTGAGACAGGGTCTCACTTTGTGATTCAGGCTGGCCCTCAGCTCAGCCTCAAACTCACATCTCAGCAATCCTCCTGCCTCTGCCTCCCGAGTGCTGGGATTACAGGCGTGAGCCACCACGCCCGGCACTGTGGTATGTGGTACTGGTTGCTGCTGGGTGTGAGTCTCCACACCCAGTACGGTATGTGGTTACCGAGGATTGAACCCGGGTCCTTGCGCTTGCAAGACAGGCGCCGGAACCACTGAGCTAACTCCCCGGCCCGGTCTGGTATTATCTTGAGATACATTATTTCAGTAGTGTAGTTATTCCTTCAGTAACTGACAAAGTTCCTTTTGAGAATATATATAAAACACCACCAAACTAATACTCTCTCCAAATAGTGTACTGGATGATTTTTCTGAGCACGATTTCCAAAGTTAGTCCTGGGGTTCCTGTGCTTCTGAATGTACTATTCTGGACTATCATGAGCATATCATGGACTGCAGTCATTCCTTTCATGAACAATACACTGGTCCCCCATAGGGTTCGAACCCAAGGCCTTCACACTGAGCTTCATCTCAGTCTTTTTTTTAATGTCTATTCTCATTTTTACTGGGAGTCTTCCTAAGTCACTAAGTTCCCAGGCTGAGCTCAAACTTGCCTCCCTCCTTCCTCAGCCTCCCCGAGGAGGAATGGGATTACATATATTACAGCACACCCAGTTGCAGTGTTACTCTGACTAGCAGCTAACTCCAGTTTTCCTGCAGTGCCTCTCCGTGGTGAAATTCTAAATCCAGGCAGGGGATTTAGCTCAGTGGTTCTGGCATCTGCCTGGCAAGTGCAAGGTCCTAAGTTCCATCCTGGGTAACCACATACAACAGTGCAGGGTGTGGTGGCTCATGCCTGTAAGCCCAGCACTCGGGAGGCAGAGGCAGGAAGACCGCTGTGAATTCGAAGCTCGACTGGGCTACATAGTGAGTTCAGGACCAGCCTAAAGTACAAAGCAAGACACTGTCCCAAAACAACAACAACAACAACAAAATCTAATTTGCATGGCCTGGCTCTTATCTCTTGTGATACACCTGAGTTTTTTCATTCTTTCCTTCTATTCTTTTCCTGTGTTCTAATTTTTTAAATAAATTGAGTTTATTGGTACACTTTAGGAATACATTATGATCACATTCCTCATTGGAAATTTGTAACTGTACATGATACATCTTGATTCTTACCTGTTCCCATTCCCATACCCTCCCTTCAACAACCGAACCCATATAATAAGCTTTGATTCTGTTTAACTGTCAATTTTTTCTTTTCCTTCTTTCCTTGTCCCTGCCCCCACACAATTACCTTTTCCCTTTGAACATTTTCTATTTCACATTACTTCATACATTTTGAACCTCATTTACACCTTCACACTAGAGAAACAATATGGTATTTACATATCTATTGTGTCCTATTTATTTCACTTTGAGCCTGGCCTCAAGGTGCATCCATTTAATTATAATGTCTGTAATTTATCATTCTTTATGGCTTAATAATACTATACTCCATTTTATAAAAAACTGCATGCCTTTCCCAAAATGTGACTGTTAAGTATGGTGTATAAAGTAAAGGAGGTTAAGAATGGTCTTTTCTGATCAACTATAACATTTATCAGGCATCTAATAGTGTACATAATACTTATTGAATCCCTATTATTTCTATCAAACATGTCAAAGTCTAGATACCTAAGAGAATGGAGAAACTTTTCTAGTTAAAAACTGGAGGCAGCTGGGGATGGTGGATTGTGCCTGTGGTTCCACATATTTGGGGGACTTAGGTGCACTATGTGACTCCAGGAGTCCCAGCTGAGAACTAGAAGCACCTGCCTCATTTTTCCTGTGCTGGCCAATGGGGAGATGAGGTTCACCCATTTTCTCTCCCCCCGCACCCGGCCAATGGACTGGGGCAACTTGCTTCAGTGTCCTCCTGGCTGTCCAACTGTCATTTTCACTCCAAAATAAGTGCAGCCAGAGAGTCAGTGCAGTACCCACTCCCCACTCTTGCCACGTGAGGAGCTACTATTGCCTTCCTGAAACGGGAGAGCCACCTCTGTGTGGCTAAGGTCAGGGAAGGAGTGTGTTACTGGGGATAGAATATGGGACTTTGCCTATGTTAGCAAGTGCTCTACCATGGAGCTACATTCGTAGGCCTTTTTAAAATTCTGAGGGTCTTGCCCAGGATGGGCCTCAAACATATCATCTTTTTTTTCTCAGCTTCTGGTCACCGGGATTATAGGCATGCACTACCACATGTCACTAGATGATAGATTTTAAGTCACAAAATCCACTTTTTGCAAATCAATCATGAAGCCTCCCCATCCATAATAATTCACTGTTTCAATGGAAAAATGAAGCCACCTGGCCTCAGCTGGCTCATGGCACATTCAGTCGTATCTTGCACCTCTGTGAAAACTTCTATGCTGTTTATCCTGCATAACTTCAAGAAAGGGTATTTATGGAAAGGAGCAATTTTGCATGTTAACAAGGCAGCCAGGGTAGAAGGATACTCAGTATGTTTTTCCCCTAAAGAAAAAAAAAAGATATTCAAATAAGATATCACCATTATCTTACTATTTTAAAGCATTTTGATTTTAGTTTTTGACACTTTTTCATGTGATAGTGCATGCATCATAATTATTCTACATTCCATATGTCTGATCATTTTTATTTAGAATGTATGTTTTTAATCTTGGTATTTGGGGCACAAAAACTATGGATTATAGTTCTGCTGAGTCGCAGAGTGAAAATTTGAGCATTGCAAGTACTGTGTTTACATGAACTTCTTATAGGACCTCTCATGCTATACTATTTTTCAAGAATGTTCTTATTCCCTCAGCTGCCGCCTGTGGGCTTCTCTCTGAATCCTCTGGCATACACGGTGAGGAAAAGCAGTTGGGTGGCCCTGTGGACATGGCTGGTGTTTCTGCTCTTCCTGCACAACAGGGCTGCTGTGGAAAAGAGCTGGAATCCATCCATCCCTGAGACGTCAGCTTTTCACAGTCCACTGTGTGGTAGTTCAGGTATCATCACAGAATGCCATGACAAATCATGAGTTAACACTGGTCGATCAGTTGTCTGTAATCATTTAGGTGAAATATTTCTCAATAGGTTTTGATTGGATCTAATATTTAGGTTGGATTTAATATTCAGATAGTTAGTTCTCCATTTCTTCTAACTTAAGTATTAAATGAACATTTTAAATGAATGTAATGTTTAAATGCAGTAATATTTTTGAGAGACTGAATTCTCAACATTTCTACAGGATTAAAAAAATACAGTCATTCTGAAAAGATAAGCTAACCTTTGTAGCTTGCAAATATCATTCCACTGTATATTCAAATTGATTTTGCTGCAGACCACACAAATTTGCATCACTACAATTTTGTTTTAGGAGTTGGTACAATGATGATGAAGAACTCTACCAACTTTGTAAGTATTAAACTAGTGAGATATTTATTATTTTAAAAATTGATTTTATTGGTATATTTTATAAGTACATTATGATCACATTCAACAGTGAAGGTTTGTACCAGTACATGACACATCTTGATTCCCATTTTGTCCCATTCTTCTGCCCTTTTTACAACTCCCTGCTCCATTTTCCCTTTTTTGAACCATCAATTTTTTTTCTTTCCCTTCTTTACTAGTCCCTAGCCACCCTTGTCCCTTTGAGAACTAGTGAGATATTTAAAGAAAGCTTTATATTTTATTTGGTTGATACTCAACTTTGGGTTACACTTTACTTCATGAAGGATATAATACCTTGATTTTTTTTTTTTTTTTTAGGTTTTTTGAGGCAGGGTCTCGCTTTGTAGTTCAGGCTGGCCCTAGCTCAACCTCAAACTCACACTACAGCAATCCTCCTGCCTCTGCCTCCCGAGTGCTGGGATTACAGGCATGAGTCACCAGGCCTGGCACTGTCACATGTGGTACTGATTGCTGGTGCGCAAGTCTCCACGCCCAGTATGGTATGTGTATACCGGGGATCGAACCCGGGTCCTTATGCTTGCAAGACAGGCGCTAGAACCACTGAGCTAAATCCCTGGCCCAATACCTTGAATTTTTTATGATTAATTTAGCACTAATCGGGCAGGGGAGTTACTTCAGTGGTTCTGGCGCCTGTCTTGCAAGCACAAGGACCCGGGTTCAAACCCCG
>PVIR01006769.1:52379-64570 GCA_004026965.1 Petromus typicus
AACCTAAAAAAAAAAAAAAAAAAAAATTGAGCACTAACCAAAAAAAAAAAAAAAAAAAATTCTTTTGATGCTACTTTCCTGAGCTAGAGTTGATTTATTTGAGTTGTTATACTAATTCTTTTTAAATGGAATTATAATGTATATGACTGATTAAACAGAAGGAAAAATATAACTTTTGTATAGCTACACATTCATTATTGCTATCACATACAATTTTCTAAAATAAGCTTTGGAAGCAAAATTAATACCACTGGAAACAAATTCAATTTAAACATGCTTATAAAAAGTTAACTGAATTTATTAGATGCAGTTTTATAGTTGTTTATAGCCTTGTGCTGGTAAGAATGTGTGGCACAGTGGTACCCACCCTGGTGGCAATAGGGGATGAAAGGCAAAGACACAAACCTAGAGTCAAAACAAAAGCTGGAGAAGAACACATGTTCTAGAGCCCTTCAACAGCCTATCGGATGTAGTAAAACGCATGTCACCCAGCCACAGTAGAGGCCATGCCTACCAGGCAAGAGCTCTATCACTGAGCTACACAGCCTGCAGCCTCCTTTTCGGGAAAGCTATACTTTGGGAAGATAACAGCATGTCTACTGAAAAAGAGGAGAAACAGCTTAAATGTACACCCAGAACCCATGTCCTGCAGTCCTGCACATTTCCATGGCTGACAGGTAGGTTCTCTGCCACCAATGGTCTTTTTTGTGTGTGCAGACAGTAGACTATCTGACAGCCAGCATTTCCTTTACTTTTACTAGCCAGACACTGGGAACATAATTGTTTCCAACATGGACCTTTTCTTTAGGAATGCATAATCACACAAAAGGACAGATGAAAGATGACTCAGGTGTAATTAATGTGGTTGGTATAAAGCCAAGGAACACATGACTTTCTGGACTTACATACCTAAATTTTGACTGTGGCTAAGACTGTTTTTCAGTGTGAAGAAGCAAGATAGGAGACAGAATCTAATTTTGAAAAACACTCTATTGAAATTGACACATACTACACCCTGCCCCCCAAACCAGAAGGTAAGTAACATAGGATGAGGAAGATTTCTTTTACTTAGGGGTCAATAACTTATTTCAGGATTATTTTAGATTAGCAATCTCTCTTGCCATTTGAACATTCTATCTCTTATTTTTCAGTTTATGGTTCACTAACTTGGCTCTTGTTATTTACACTAGTCATATGAAAACCTAACACTTTTTTTTTTCTTTTTAAGATGGGATCTCACTATGTAGTTCAGGCTAGTCTTGAACTATGTAGTCTCGACTGGTTTTGAACTGGTGGTGATCCTGTTGCCTCTGCCTCCTGAGTGCTGGCTTATGCCACCATGCCTGGCAAACCTGATAAATCTTAAACCTTGTGTGGCTAATGTTTTTGCTTAGTCTTTTTTTCTCCCTACTGTTACAACAGAATTAATTTGCACTGAGCATCAAAGCCAGCCTTTGCTTTTTCTGCTGTGAAACTGGGGACCATGCATAAAGGATGTGGCTG
The DNA here is from genome assembly GCA_004026965.1 of Petromus typicus. Lineage (NCBI taxonomy): Eukaryota > Metazoa > Chordata > Mammalia > Rodentia > Petromuridae > Petromus > Petromus typicus. Next base: position 53,883 of record PVIR01006769.1, read on the forward strand.
GCTGTGGGAGTCACTGCTGGCTGCGATACTGAAGCCAGAACTTTAGAAGAACACTTGAAACAGAAATGCCCACTGAACAAACAGGTTTAAGCATGCATGTCCATTCTTCAGGAAATGGTGAGGATAATAGTGAGATAAACAGTGAGAATAATCCTTCTCAAAAGACTTCTATTTTCTCTCCCTGAATGGTGTCTGAATTGGATTAACAGTGTCAGTTCCAGTCTTTAAGATACCTAAATATTCTGAAACAACTCTGGTCATCTGAGGTTATGAGTAAAAGCCACTGGCTGCAAATATCAAATGCATAATAGTAAATGTTCATGTTATATTTAATCAAAATAATTTATATAATTTTATTTTTCTGGAATGAATATGAAAGTATTTTCTTTCCATTAAGTTGAAATTTCCACTATGATTTGTAATGTAAGTACATTAATATGTAAATCATATATTGTTTTTACTTAATAATTCTTTTTTTTTTTTTTTGAGACAGGGTCTCACTTTGCAGTTCAGGCTGGCCCTGAGCTCAGCCTCAAACTCACAGCAATCCTCCTGCCTCTGCCTCCCAAGTGCTGGGATTATAGGCGTGAGCCGTCACTGCTGGCACTGTGGTATGTGGTACTGATTGCTGCTGGGGTGAGTCTCCATGCCCAGTATTGTTATGTGGTTACTGGGGATTGAACCCGGGTCCTTGCACTTACAAGACAGGTGCTGGAACCACTGAGGTATATCCCTGGCCCCAATAATTCATTATTTTTTAGGCTATTTTAAGGACTATTTACTATGACATTCTTGTCCAAAAGCCTGACAGAGTGGGATATTCCTGAAAACATAATAATTATTGAGTATGAGTTACACCATCTTCAGTAACAAACTAAATTTTTCAGGTCTTATTTATATTTATTTAACTCTTCCTGTCAAATGAGAATACTGACAAAAGATAACTGTTGCCACAAAAATGATTTTTAGTTGGGAATGAATTCCTAAGTTTTATTATAACATACAAATATCTTATTTTAATAGTATTTCCTTTTAAAAAGCTTAGAATATAGTGGGTTTGTTTCAAATATCCTATTTAGAAAAATATCAATTATAATTTTCTTTTGGCAAAATTATTGTTTTAAAAGGGCTCTCAAGAAAGAAATTCTGCTGTCAGGATTAAGTTCAGAAAAAGTTTCTCTCAGTAGACTTTTGAAGGGGGCCTCAGAAATAATTGCAAGACTCCAGGGTATGCCCTGTGTCAGAAACTAAACTGCCATCAACTGACATTGAAGTTGATAGCTTTGAACTTAAAGATATATAGATAAACTAGTCCAATCTCTGAAGGCTTTCCTCTCTCAGCTAGTTTGTACAACTGTGAAACTGTACATGTTTCAGGCATTTTTTTAAAAAAGGATCACCTTTAAAAATGCTGACAAATTTTTAAAAGTGGCTAATTAAACATTTTCATCTTTAGTTATTTCACACTAAGTTGAAACGTTTCTTCATCAAATATGATGGAACCAAATACATTATGAAGCCATGGCTATGAAAAATTTACCCACGATTCAGTATGGAACATGAATAACTTTTTTTTTTGAGGCATGTCTTGAATTCTATATTTCTAAACAACTAGATAAATAGGATGTAATTTGTCATAGAAATAAAAGTTCAACATATGTTGGCTGTTAACTTTATTTTCAATGTGACTAAAAATTCAGCTAAATTGTAGACTTGGAAAAGTCAGTAACCAGTTGGGTTGATATTAAACCATGAAGCTGACATAATGGCTGCCATTTACTGAGTGACTGCTCCATGCCAGATGCTGCTCTCATGATCTTCTGTCAGCTTTAATCCCTACAGTAACACCGCAAGGGAGGTAATTTTACTGTTGTTTCATTGGTTAAAGAAAAGAATATTAAAGAGATAAAAGTGCCTTGCCAAATTTCCACAACGGTAAACTACTCCGTAAATACTGAGCATCCACTTGGTGTCAGCCCTGACACCGGGGGCAGGGGCCTAGAACACCACTGTGAAGAAGGCAGACATGATCTCCACTCTCAAGGAGCTTCAGTTCCAAAAGTGAGGCTGAGACTTGACTATAGAGACGCTAGAATCAATCCTTCCTTCTCAGCTTCTATGCTTCCTCCCCTACAGACACTCTGAGAGAGAGGAACAAAATGTCAGTTGAGAGGAATGCAAACATGCTGGAAGATATGGGTAAAACATGACTATCAAGATTTACTGAAGGAAAACCCTGACCTTGAAGTGTGGAGAAGGAAAAGCCTCTGGTGCGTGGCACACTTGGCTTATCACCACCTTGCATAATATATACCAGCGAGGGTATATTCTAGTTACATGTCAAACATTCCTAAGGATCATCAGCTCAGAGGGGCCATATACTGCATAAAAAGTATCCACTTTGGGCTCTTAAGAATTTAAAGTATGGCAGTGTGTACTGTAATATCAGTGAGAAACTATTTTAAATTTATTTAATTTTAAAACTGATATTTTATATATTTCCTGGGTCTTTTGAGGATTTGTGGAACAACCTAGGTATGGGAATCTGATTTTTCAACTGCTTCTCTTGGGACTTTATAAACAATGGTACCCTGGTCCACAAACTTAATTCTTTCCGCATTTCTTGGGCAAAGCAAAGTGAACAAGAACTGACCTGAATTTCCCTAGGAGGTCGATACTGAACTTGACCATTAAATCTGATTTGGTTCTTATCCAATTTGGTTTGCAACCAGAAATGTGGAAAGAATTAAGTTTGGAACCACCTGGATCAAGAGTTTCTGATGAAAATTTAAAATTTGAATAGAGATGTCCTGTAATGTAAAATATGTATCGATTTTAAAAGACTAAACATAAAAAAGAATTATCTAATAAATGCATTAAAATATTATATGCAGAAATGATATTTGGGATATACCCAGTTAAATACAATGTTATAAAGATTATTTAGAACTGTTTTGTTTTACTTTTTCAAATGTGTATCAGGAAATTTCACATTACACTTGTGACTTGAATTGTATGTGTACTGCACAATGCTTGTACAATCTAAGAAGTCCTGTAGAAGAGTCTGGTCCATCTATTATGTCTTTATTTTTGGCATCAAAATATTATTTCCTCATATAACTCACTGTCCTTTGACTCAAAGCTATGGGTTGTTTATTATTTTTTGTTTATGTTGTGAAGTCAACAGCTGCAGTTGTTAACTGGAGTTGTTTAAGCTGGAGCACCTTAAAAGAAAAATGGTTCTGATACAGCGTGGAAACTCGTGGATCTCCTGTCAGGAGAAGCAGCCCTTGAAGCATTTCACCCTCCAACACGGCTTGCTAGGTGTGGCAATATACAAAACAGGCTACTCTAACTGGTCCCCTTCGCGGGACTGAATTTGCAATGAGAAGATAACAAGTTTGAGCCCAGTCTGGTAACTTAGGGATTTCGTGAAGACTCTATCTCAAGAAATAAAATGTCTGGGGATGCAGTTCATTACAAAAGGCCCAGGTTCAATTCTCAGTGCTGGAAAAAGAAAGACACGGGAAGTTTTAAGTTCAGTAGTCATTAGTTACAATGAAAACTCCCCTCATGTGTAGCCAGACCATGTATGGCCATACTGCGTTGCCTCCATGGAACCTGGGACAGGGAGCTGATGACAATATGCTGACATTCATGGGCTTTGGTGTGCTATTCATAACAGTGTTTTGTGTCTGTTCCACAATTTCTGAGTCTTCTGCTCGGGCTCATAAAAGAGTAACAGATTGCATTACTAGCTTGTAAGTAGGAAAAAATAAAATCTCAGACCTGACAAGATGTATTTAAAATCATATATCTGTACTGAGTTACAGAAAATTATTAGGTTTGATGGAATTTAGTACAAAAATGTTGATATTTTTTCTACAGCAAAAATATTACATATATACTTGGTGAAATGCTAGTATGCAAAAGTGTGCACATAATGCACATAATATATTTATTTCCCAAGAGTACTTCTAAGAGTAAGATTTTGAAAATAGAAACAAAGTAAATATAAAAATTCTATGGTACTATATTCAAGAGCCAACAGATTTTGCAGGGAAGGTTTATCAACTACTATACAATATATATATATATATATATATATATATATATATATATATATATATATATATATATATTCAGGACAGAAGGAAACATGTAAAGTATAAAAGTAGATTAAAAAGGCACACATACAACATATTTCGGTTGGAATTTCAGAGATACTTTTTTCTTTTCTCTTTCCCCTTGACCTCAAAAGTCATAAATACTTTCGAAGTGGCATGTATTGTTGCACTTTTGATTTTTTGTTGTACAGTTAGCGAATCTGAGAGTTTGGATGACTGGTGATCGTCTATTTGGCCTTCCCATTCTTTTGTTTCTTCTTCTTTGATTAGTAAAGGTTTTCCTAGGGTTTGGCCAACAAGGTTACAGACTTCTTGAGCTTTGCGCCACGCACTCTCAACAGCCCCCAGACAGGCTTGCCGGCTTAGGAATTAAATGCAGAGATTATTACTATGACATCTAGTGAACAGCAAAACTGAACAGTTTTGTTTAAGGAACTAGCAATTTAGTTAAAGATGTGCTTAACTTACCGAAGATTTTCAATGGCACCTGGAGTATGATAGAACTGGGGTGGGCTGATGACAACAGAACTGTCTAGTTTTTCAACAAGAAAGTTACAAATATTTTGCATTTTTCCAAATTCGGTAAATGTAATGCAGACCTATAAAAGAAATGACACTTGGCATTATTTTTATGTCTCATGTACAATTTTAAAATTTTGTCTAAATGTGAGTAAAAAAGAAAAGTCAGATCATAAGGTTCTTTTACAGCAATAAAAAAGAAAAGCTTATTTGATATATATAATTAAATTATTTTACTATTGAAGTTAATTTTTTCTTATAAACAGAAATTTAGAGAGTACCAACTTGAATATTTTAAAATTTAATTTTTAAAATTAATTTTAAACTACCTTAACATTTATTCATTTTTAATTTTAATGAAATTTGCAGAGTTTCTTGAGTTTTATTGTTGGGCTAGATTATAAGATAACTTTTTCATGATTTCTTAGTCTAATCTTTGCTATTAGATTCCTGATTAGCAGTGATTATGTTCTACCTCACTGCTATCACTCAGCTATATTTCTTTCAGTTAGTACTCTAGATTTATATGCTGAACCATGTCTATTTCACTATGTTTTGTGCCTTTAAAAATGTGGGAACAATACTTCAATACTGTACCTTTTAAAACTTTTTGTGGAAGATGTCTAAACTTTTTCTCCTGACGACTGCTTACATAAGCTCAATAATGTAAAATTTAATAGTACAGGTAGTAGAGTCACATTAAAGAGGTGAGATGCCTTTACGTTACACAATGGGAACAGTGACTTTAACTGTAAATGTTAGCCACTAAAGATGTTTTTCCATTGGTTTCAAAATCAATTTGATTTTGGATATCCAAAATCATACCAATTGCAAATTTCATTGAGATAGTTATATGTTAAAGGAGAAATCACTAAATGGTTAAAGTTAGCATTAGCATAACAAACAGAATATTGCTGAAATTACAAGATAAGATGCTAAGATTAGCTAAGCATTGTACAGTTAGCGAATCTGAGAGTTTGGATGACTGGTGATCGTCTATTTGTAGATGCTACATTCTAATTCTAGGTCCAAGTGATGAAAAAGTAGTACTAAAATTAGGAAAAGTAAGGTATTATCTGTCTGAATACAAGACCAAGTATTTTCTTGAGGCATTTTTTACCTCTAGAGACAAAGACTACATCATCGGACAATGAAAATTCCATTCTAATATCAGTCTTCTCTGTTTACTGAGAAAAGTAGGCAGCATGAGTTGAGTACACACCCTAAAGTTTGAACTCAGAAGTAGGTAGCAGTCTTGTAACTAACCCAGAACAGCAACATACATTTCAGAAAATCTTGATCACAAAATCTTTAAGTTAGGTAAAAATACAAGCAGCTGTAGAATCTAAAGTTATAATCAAGAGTAGTCAAAACTTGTATCCCTTTTAATTTGTGTAAGAATGAAAGATTTTTTTATTTTTAAACAGTACTTAGCACAATATAGTCAAAATGCACTGTGGAACAAAAGATGTTAAAAGTGTCAATCCTTTCGTTACGACTTTATTCATTTGCTTTTAATCAAAGAGAAATATCTATCCTGTGGTATTTCCTGCTAGCTAATAAATATTATTATTAAAAATTTATTCAGGTGGTAACTAGATATGATTTTTACCACTGTTATTTTTAAAATTCATTCTGAACAATTTCTCTTAAATAAACTCCATTAAAACTATTTTAAAAGATTACCAGAAATAGAACCTCAAAAATGACTTTAAACAGTCTTACCAATACTATGAGAACTTCTCTAATATGTCACAGTTCAAGAGTAAAACTAATTGACAAGTTGTACCTACAAAGTTATGCTGTTAGCAATTATTTCAGGAATATATACCTCCGCTTCCATGTGATAAGCATTTTCTACCCTTCTGAAATCCTTTGTTACAATTATATTTTCTTCCTGAAAAAGAAAGAACAAGATTATGATTATTAAGTGTTTGGCTACTGAATGCATTCACTTCTAGGGTGGCACACAAATGAGAAATATTTTTATATGAGTCATATTTAATGTTAGAGTAGTATTAACTTAGTTTCTAAATAATTTTGGGGTGATTAACTCAATTTTTTTGATTTATAAAATCGGGGTCATATAAACTCTTATGAAATTGGTAAGGACTTAGTAAGAAGCTATAAAGTACTTAACACAGAGAAGGTACTTAGCAGGAGTAGCTGCTATACTATTATGAAATAAATGTTTCTGAAACACTATACTTGGTCACTGTATTTCTAGAGAAATAGCGTTAATGCCTTTTGAATGTCTGGGTAAATACAGGGTACATAATTCGGATGAAAAGTTAAATTTCTTAGTTACTTTTTAAATTCAGAAAATGTACTGTTTAACTATTCTCATCTTTGGGGACACTTAAAACATTTGTATATTTTTTTTGTATCTTTCAAAATGAATGTCAAGTAACCACAATGGTTATTATGCCAGTTAATAATTTAGTAAGCTATTTTGTAAGGAAAACGGCTGTACTTAAAGTTTTAGATATAAACTAAATACATGCATTTCATTTGATCTAGAAATATTCTAAAATGTTTTCAGTATGTGAACTCATGTTCTAATTATAGTCTTGCTATCTGTGACTTCTATGAAAACTTTAATGCATTTTTGTACTATAAAGGTAAGACCTGTTTATTGTAGAAAACTTAGAGAACAGTAAATATAAAAAGCTATATACAGTATATATAGCTCATAACTAGATTTTTTTCACCTACCCTGTAACTTCTCTGACACTTAATATTCTTTGATGACATGTAATATAACTTTGTCTCAGTTTTGGACATCTTGTGTATTTCATTTAAAACATACAGATTTCTGCCACCACTGCTCTGACTTCTTCCTCTACACTTTTAGTTTTTCAGAATGTCAGAGGAATAGAATACATAAGCCTTTTGGTCTGTTTTTAAAAAAATTATTTAGCAAGTGCATGTAAGATTTACTCATTCTGTGAATTAATTTTTGTACTTTCATAGTTGAATATTTTCTATGCATGTATCATAGTTGGTTTATCCATTTCCCCAGCGAGACATGTCTTAGTTGCTTTCAGTTTTAGCAATTATGAATAAAACTGCTATAAATAGCCTGTGTTCAGATTTTTATATGAATGTTCTGTTTGGTTCATAGCATGTGCCTTGAGACTAAAAACTCATCTGCAAACCCAAGGTCACATAGATTTTCTCATTTACTTTTTTGTAGAAGTTTTAAGTTTTCCTGTTGAGAAAGATAGTCTTGTGCACAGTCTTTCGACACCTATTCACTGGCTGAGAACAGGCCACGGCCCTCGAAGACTTCCTTACCTAGCAGTAAAGTGTCCTAACAGCTTTGCGCGAGATTATCTTTACCTACCATTTCAGACATGGTACATACTTCTTTGTTCCGTTTAAGGGTGTGTGTCACCCCCTGCTGCAGCTGTTCCTGTGGGAAAGGGACCAGTTCTCTTGAAGCAGCGGTAGAGAAGCATGTAGGCCAATTCCCCTTTGTCAGCTGCTGAGAAATCAGATGATCATGGATCTACACCTCCTAATGCAGGTGATTTTGCTGTCTCTTCTCTGTCTTGCTAAAGGGTTGCTCTTTCCAGGTCTTGACTGAGTTTTGTTTTCTTGGGACTGATACGATGATGCAATGGGTGAAGTACTTAATCTTTTATTCTGGTAATAAGTAACAGATGCCATTTGCTTAATATTTATGTTTAGGTCTATTGTTCATTTTGAACACATTTTTGTCTAAGGTGTGTGTCATTTATTTCCTGCATGTAGCCATTTGACTGGTACAAAAAAGACTGTTTTCTATTAAAACAATGCTAAAAATGAGGGTTACATTTTTACATAAGCTTATAAATCTATGATCCATAATACAGTTGGATTACAGGTATTTTTTGTTTTTTATTTAAAAAGTTTTGAGGGTATAAATTATATGATAAATATGAACATAACCCATGAATACAAAAAAATGACAAATGGCCTCTACTCTGGTGGAGAGGTTTAGAATACAGGGTAGAAATTGGTGAATAAAGTATTGCAATATTGGGCTGGGGATATAGCTCAGTGGTTCTGGCACCTGTCTTGCAAGCGCAAGGACCCGGGTTCAATCCCCAGTAACCACATACAATACTGGGTGTGGAGACTCACGCCTAGCAGCAACCAGTACCACATACCAGAGTGCCGGGCGTGGTGGCTCACGCCTGTAATCCCAGCACTCGGGAGGCAGAGGCAGGAGGATTGCTGTGATGTGAGTTGGAGGCTGAGCTCAGGGCCAGCCTGAACTACAAAGTGACACCCTGTCTCAAAAATAAAAAAAATTGCAATATGAGGTGAAAAGTTTTATTCCAAGTACCGAGTGGACTGTTGTAAGGCAAGGATTAGTATTTTGTTAGGAAAGAATGCCAAGCAAGTGAGTTTGGCCTGGTTCCTAAAGTAAGACTAATAGTAAAAAAGAAAAAGTTTAGATTATAAGGGGCCCTTTTAAATGGGAATGATGTCACTAACAATATTCTAAAGTTTAAAATAAATTGGGACTTTGTGAAGAGCCATAATTCAGTCTGAAAAATGATACAAATGGTTAAATATTATCAATTAAATTACCTACATGACTACTTTTCTCCATTAGTGATTACTGAAAATCACAATTATTCCTTTGTTTTTCCTTGAACACCAAATCTTTACTGTAATTACTGTAAAGTGGAATTAATAATTTATTTTGTTTTACAGAAAGGTTTAAGATACATGAGCTCAGTTTACAATTCATGTAAGTAACTTAATAACTAGTTACACTTTTCATGTAGGACTGCAGTAGGAGCAGAAAGATTTTTAGTGACTATTTACCTACATATCAAACTCATTTTGTTCATGCTATTTGAATTCTTCAAAAATTTAAAACCACTTGGGGAAAATTTTTCCAGATGACTTTAACTGTTTTTGATTGTGAACGCGATACCAATTTTCACACTAAGGTAAAGACTTGCTTTAGGGGTTATGGCATTTCTAGGGATAGACTGGAAGTAAAAACTCTGCACCTTTACAAACTTAGTATTATCCTGGATAAGTCACAGCTCTTGTCTTTAGGATCATACTTTGTAAAATGATGAAATGGATATGGATATTGAACAGCTTTTCTAATTTTCTTTCATTCTAGTTACCTACAGCCTGGACTGCTGATTTAGGGCACTATTACTACAAGAAACAAGAAAAACGCATAAGAATAAATGAGGAACACAAATGTAAACTGTGTTATTATGCTTGGGCTGTCATGATAAAATACTGCAGATTGAAGCTTAAACAACACAAATTGCATGCCTGGGCTCAGTCTAAATTGGCTCTGGAGACAGGTACCGTGAGGTGTCAAGTACTCTTGGTCTGGGAGCGTAAATTAAAAGATAAACTTGCTGGGTCAAAATTCATCATCTGGGATGTGTGTGAAGGAAACTAATTACTTACAGCCTGGCATTGATTCTAGTTTTGGGAAACACATGAATTCAAATAATGCCCTGCTAAAAGTTTAGAGTACTAGTTTAACTTTTAGAGTATTAGTAGAGTACTAGTTTAACTTTTCTTCAATATACAATTCTTGTATATTAAAATACATCTAGCTGGACTGCTGTGTGGATTAAATAAGTATGCCCCTCCTTTTAAAGTAGTTTAAAGTGAGATTTATTTAGTGATTTGTCTGTTAACAGATATTTCATATATGTTCTAGCTACAGTACACTGCCTTGTTTGTTCAAAAAGTCTGAACAAGTTTAAGATTTTTGGGGGTAGTATTTTTTTTTTCAGTATTTACACAGTTTATTTCACTAGAGGATGGCCTGAATGTACATCCATTTAACTATACATGTCTCTAGTTTATCATTCTTTTTTTTTTTAATCTTTATTGGTACATTAAATATACACATCATGATTGCACTCCATAATGGGGATTTGTACCAGTATAAGACACAACTTAATTCTCATTTTTTCCCATAGCCCCACCCACCCTACCACCCCCCCATATATATAAAATTTGTTTCCTTACTTTTTTGTTACAATCTCAACATTGTCCCCTTTCACC
>PVIR01006770.1:0-58684 GCA_004026965.1 Petromus typicus
ACAGCTTTTTTATCCAGTCTCCAGTTGATGGACACTTGGGTTGTTTCCAAGATGTAGCAATCACAAACTGGGCTGCTATAAACATGGGTGCACATATGTCACTGTGATATGAGTCTTTTAATTCTTGTGTGTATATAGCTAGCAGGGCAATGGCCGGGTCAATTGGGACCATCAATCCTAGCTTTTTGAGGATTCTCCAAACTAATTTCCACAGGAGTTGTACGAGTCTACAGTCCCACCAACAGTGGAGAAGGGTTCCTTCTTCTCTGCAGCCTCGCCAACATTTGCCGATGGCTGATTCTGAAATGGCAGCCATTCTATGTGGAGTGAGATGAAATCTCAATGTTGTTTAATAGTGCTGTGATGGAGGTCAGAGTAGCAATACAGGCCAAAGTAATGCGATACTCATCAACACACTGCCTGGTCATAACTATTCCAATTTCTCGAAAGCAAAAGATATGAGTAGCATGAAAATGCATCAGCTTTGCTAGTGACAAGAAGTATGCTTGTGTGTTCCTTCTTCATTATGTCTGGTTACCATCAACAAGAAATATTTAACAGGTTCTTCTACTAACTTATCCTTAAAAATAAAATAGAAGAGACTCTAGAGAAAAAAAAAGGGAAAAGAGTGTATGTGTTGTCTTCTTCATCTACTGAGATCCTTTATGCTTTTATGGCAAACTACTGATACAGCCCATTTGCCTGAGGTCATACAGTTGAATGGTTCTATGAATGAACACATCTCTTTCATCACATCTGACCTCACTGCATCCTGAAGTTTGAAGTCAATGCAACTGAAATGTGGTGTGAAAAGCATCCCATCCAGATAATGTTTTGCAAGTCTGTCCTAGTCTGGTCCAATCCTAGTTATTTCCATTTCCTCTTTAGTGTGTGAGTGTTTATGAAATGAAAAGGAGTTTCCCAGTAGACTGTCAGGCCAAGAACATAGCATGTATTTTCCACAAGTGGAGAGATCTTCTCATTAAAGGTTAGATTCACCACACTCATTCCTTCACCATGTCTTGTTTCTATGATCAGAAGATAATCTGTCATCTGGGGATTATAATTATTCATTAAAACTACACATAGACATTGTTATTTTTCATATTTTCATTGCTAATGGTATGATCATAAACATGTTTTACAGTAGTGTTGTACTATTCAACCATGTACACAGACAAATATCACTTTTGACAGTTCTTCATACCTGCGACATTCATTTTAGAGCATTACACCATTTAGTAACACTCATAATGGATCCAAAATGCTAAAACTCCTAGTACATTGTGATGAGGACTGACCTTACGTAAATGTAATTTACACAAAATACCTTCTTCCAATCAATACCTTTGCTTTGGGAATTGTTTGTGGAAGATAAAGTGATTCATGATTCATTATTTTACATTTTTAAACAACTCACTGTAGGTTAAAATAGTGCTTTTTATGAAAGCTTCCTCTCTTTATTAAGTCCACTGGTAGAATCTATATTTATGGTTTCAAGCTTCTGAATGCTCCTAGAAATCAACTAAATTCTTTCTCTAACTCTGGGAATGAAATGCTTTGTTCTGATTACAATCTAGGCTTCCAGAACCATTTTTATTTTTTACTGTTATTTGATATTTTAGAAATAAGAGTAGATCTGACTGCTATTGTATTAGATTAGGCTATCCTGATCTGAATAATTATAATTATTTCACATCATTTCATAATAATGCTATGCATTACCACATTAATACTTATTATAATTTTGTAGCTGCTCCATTAGCTAGCATCTACTTAACATAAATTATTACTTAAAATTATATTGGTTTACCCCTGCTTGCAGGTGAAACTTTACAGTTTAAGAAAAAGAGGGTCTGTGATTTAGCTCAGCATCTGCCTGGCAAGTGCAAGGCCCCTAGTTTGATCCCTGGTAACCACATACCACAATGCCACCCATGGGGACTCATGCCTGTAATCTCAGCACTTGGGAGGCAGAGGCAAGAGGATCATTGTGAGCTCAAGGTTTGCATGGGGTATATAGTGAGCTCAGTGCCAGGCTGCACTACAAAAGTGAAACCTTTTCTCAAAAGAAAAAAAAAAAGGAATTTTCTTTTCGTTCCTGAATTCCTCCAACACTGTAATTTAGTGACATTAATGTGTTGAAATGTCAGCCTAGTTTCCCAGGCTTTGGAACCTTGTGTCCTGCTGATGGCAATAAAACATGAAGAGATGGAAACTGAAAGGTCAACATGGCATAACTACAAGATCAGTTCAAAAATAAGCACAACTCTCCAAAGAAAATAATAATTTTTACTGCATTAACATGTGGAAGATGAGGTTCTGATAGTGTGAAAATTTGTTCACTTGTAGTCCTTGATGGTATCTTTTTGCAGGCTTCTGTAAAACAGTTCAGTTAGACTGTGGACTTCAAAAGCTAAATAGTAAATTACTGTTATTAATAAAGCACAGTTATGTCAATATATAACATCATAAATTATTTCTTTAGCTCTTAAGTGTTTTAATTTTAGTAACTATAATAATTATCTAGAATCTAACACAAAACTGGATTTGTGGAAGCCTTATTTTTTACAAATGTACAAAATATACTTTAAGAGACCTATTTCTTGGTATGTGGAACATCATCGGCATTTTTGACATCTGACTGTTGCAGAATAGAACTACTCAATATGTGACTGGGAGATGACCTTCATATGTAGAGACTATTGGACACATTTCTCTAATGAGATAAATGCAAAAATCAACACGAAACTTTCAAAAACCATAAAGCCATCTGACAATGTTATGATGCTCAAATGTGATTTGGATTTTATGCCTTTTTCCCCATATCGAATTTTTCTAGCAGTTTGTTGTATTGTTTTATATTTTTGCAAAACTAGCAGTCCATAAGGAAGAGGAAATTTTTAAAAAGGATCCTTTTCATGTGTGAGGCAGGTTCGGTGACACTGAGCTAAGTCTCTAGTCTGACCTTCTTTCTTTTTCTTTTTTTTTAATTGAAATCTTTATTGATACATTACATATACACATCATGATTGCACTCCACAATGAGTATAGGATACCTGACATGCATATTTTCCATAGCATGGTTCATTTTTTTTAACTTTTAAAGTCTACTTTATGAAAAAAAAATAAAACAAACTTTACATTACACTTCAGAGTGGTCTCCAAAAGTTTTCAAAGAATGTATTTGCTTAGGTTTGTCCTTGTTTTTTCAAGGAAATTAAATCTAAGAACAACATCACATAATTTTTCAGGAACTATTTTCTATACAACTGTCTGTGTTGCTGCCTCAGGCCACCTGTGTTCTGATGCTCAGAGTGCTGCCCGGTGCACTTTTCCGCTCATGTGATGGGGCTTTGTTGTATCTACTTCTGGGTGATGATAATTTTCAAGCCGTGACAATTGATTTAAAGTTGGAATGCAACTCCAGATTCATAAATAAATCTCTTTTTTCTCTCTTTTTCTTTCAAGTACATGAGCTGAGTCACTGTATTTTGTCTATATGTTAGGGTTGGATGAAGAGAAAGGAATGCAAAATTAATACACAATAATAATTACTTAAGCTGTTGTACTAAACTCCTGAACTAATATAAATTATTGAGACCAAGACTATTGCTTATTTTTGATGGTACTTTACTTTTCAAACCCACCTGATTCCAGGCTATTGGGATACACAAATTATACACTGTATAAGCTGTATGTAGTAAAATATTTGTAACTCCAAGTACTTATTATTTTATAGCAGTTAACCTACTCAAGTCTTCAAATAAAATATAATGATTGAGCTATAAATGCTCATTTCATATTTATACGTGCTTCAATGTTGCCACTTTTCTACATTTCTCAACATTTTTAAATGACCGCAATTTTGCAGTTTATTCTGGCTTAAATTGCAAATGCAAAGGAAAAAATACGGCCTTTACACAGTCACGGACTGATTCATCCATTCATCCAATAAGCCATTGCTGAAGTCTGTTGAGCAATGAAAACACATCAGGAGACCAGAAGGACAAAAGCACCGACACTCACAGGGACCCTCTCCAGTGTTTCCAATGACTAACGTTTTTACTGAGACTTTTTATAATCCATGTGGTTAATCACAGCCTTTATTGCCTGAAATACTAGGTACTGAGTGAATTTTAATCAAAGCCTTTGGGTCAAAGGGCTACCAAAGTAAGCTCAGAATCGAGGAGGAATAAGATACTTAATTTCCAATGTAGAGCTGAATTCCAAGTGTTTACTGTCTATTTGCTTTCCATTATCATCTCAATTACATTCCATAAAAATGTTATATAATATTGGTGAATTTTCATCTTAATTTCCAGGGATAGGCAAATGTTTTGTATATTTTTATACTGAAGTACTTTACATATTGCTGTTTTACTTAAAAATTTAGGAAAGGAATATGTCTATGAACAGTGCCACTATCTGCCAACTATGCAGTCTGTCAATTATGGCATTCTTTTAAGAAAAATACTAAAATTCATGGGCCAGGGAGTTAGCTTAGTGGTTCCGGCACCTGTCTTGCAAGCACAAGGGTCCGGGTTCAATCTCTGGTAACCATATACCATACTGGGCATGGAGAGTCATGCCCAGCAGCAATTAGTACCACATACAACAGTGCCAGGCATGGTGGCTCACACCTGTAATCCCAGCACTCGGGAGGCAGAGGCAGGAGGATTGCTCTGATGTGAGTTGGAGGCTAAGCTCAGGGCCAGACTGAACTACAAAGCAAAACCCTGAAATTCATAAAATGCAAACACAAAATAATGTTCTACAAAATATTATTTCTTTGTCTCCTCATTCAAAACTAGCAATTGTTTATAGGCTTTTTTGACTCAATGATCTTCAAGATAAACTAATTAATAAATGAATGAATGTAAATAATAGCATATAAATTTCATGTGGCTATTCTTTCAATGTTAGTAATAAAAGCCATCATATTATACATCTTATTTTATGGTTGGTCTCTTGTGTATAATTAATAATGGATGTTCTCCTTGTCTCATGTGAAATTTCTTCTCTATCTTGTGTTCATTCTTATGGATAGGGCTGTACTTACTTCTGCTGTCCCATGCAAGAAGATTTGTACTGTTTCTACATGTAGATATGTCTAATTGAAGTGACAGATAATGAAACCACTTTAGAAACTCCTAAACAAATCCCCTCTTATTTTGTTTCCTGAGTCCTTTGGTGTTTGTCAATATGTACTATGTACTTTTTTCTGCAAGATACTTCACATGTGTCTTCCCTGTTCTCAGCCTTTCTGATAAAAAATCTCATGCTAAACGTTAATTTGTCAGAAAAATATCAAACATGCAGCAAAACTCCTAAGGAGATAATAAGAAATAGTCTAATATATTATCCTGACAACTTCCTGTAGGCTGCTAAGGAATATGAAATTCAACAAGGGGAGATGCTCTGCCATGAAAATTTTCCTGTAAAAACAAAAAAAGATCATTTTCAGTAAGTGGACTCAAGACTACTCCAGATACAAGAGAAGCACATGTAGAAAGGCATTATCTCTCCCACTCAAAGCATGATGCTGAGAAATACAAATGATACTCCATTGGAAGCATTTGAGCAATTGTCAAGAATAAGGACATATAAGTCAACTTCTGGGATCTCTTTAACAAAATAGAAAGAAGTAAGGATTAGGGTCCAAACAAAAAGCGAAACCTTTAGGCTTTGCATTTTCTATATCTCACCTCAAATTTTTGAAATGAAATCTGTTTTCTGTTATTTTCAAATTGTTTTTGTTATTTGATAATTATAGTTTTAATACTGGAATAAGGAAAAAATGTCAAAGGTGCAAGTCCTAGGACTGTACGTTTCATTGTCATTCAGAATCTGAACTTTGTTTTTTTTTTATTTTTAGAGACCAGCTCCTCAGTTTAGCAAGTCATAGTTTTAGTAGGCGAGCAGAGGCGAACTTTTGCCAATTGTGCAGCAAAAATGAGATGCAAGAATCAAAATGTCAGTGTGAAAGCTTTTATATAATCCAATTAAAGTGAAAATTGTTTAAGATAACTGCTAATAAAAATACATGCTAGAGAAATAAACTTTAAAAATTGTGTCTGTCAGAAATCTAAAGTCCTAAGAATTTTTAAAAAGTAGTAAGTGGAGCTAGAGGTTCAGGAATGTCAAGTTTGATTCAAAAGCAGGATTATACATTGACAGTTCAATTTAACAATAGGCACCAACACATCTGAAAGCATATTTTTTTCTATAATATAAGTTTTAATAATTTATCTTAACCAAAGAAATATGCAAAGACACACATATGTAATTTCAATGTAGTTGTACTTCTAGCATAAAACTATTAAGTATTAAAATGTCCATTAGTATGAAATGATTAAAAATCTTATTCAATGAAACACTATGTAATTTAATCCTAACCTAATCAATGCAATAGGTGCAATTGCAAACTGTAAGGAATGCAAGGTGATGAGAATATATTAAATGATATCATAGGGATATAATCAAAAAAGAATGTCCTGAGTAATTTCCATGGAACAAAATATCTAAGTATTTCATCAAATGAATTACAAAGTAAAAAGGAGTAACACAGTAGAAAGCAACAGACTAAAAAGATGTAAGAGATATGCAGTATTCACTTTTTTTAGAATCATGATACCAATAATGAATGATAAAAAAGATTGATAAGTCAAGCAAAAACTTTAAACTTTGAATGGTATCTGATTATGTTAAAGTTTAATAACTTACAGTTTAACATAAGGATATTGATATGCTTTAAAATAAAAAAAATCCGTATTTGTGAAGCAGGGTCACTATACATTGATTAAAAATTTAAGTCCCAAGAGTTGGGCAACAAGTTAATAAGAAGGATTTTAAAATTATATAGAGGCAGCAAGGACGGAGGAAACCAGAAATCCATTTTATCTCCTCCCTTAATACATGAGAAACCTCCTCACAATGGAAGGAGTCTCACTTGCCCACACCCCTTAAGACAGTACCTGTGGGGCCCTGGAACACTTCTCCCAGGGCAACTGGGTTTGTCCAAAGATAATCAAAGAACCACCATTCTGAAATACGTGTGGTGATAACTGTGAATGAATTGGTATACTATCCGACATTCATTTTAATTCAGGTTTATTGCTGGAGGTAATTTATTAGGTCTGTGTGAAACATGATTGGGGTGACAATTATTGAAGTTCTGTGAGTAGAGTGCTGGCATTTCTGACCTTTTCTCTTTTTGTAACATTTTAGAAAAAGCATTAACATTTGTAAAGCTACTAAATGTGACAACACACACTTAAAATCCCAGCACTCTGGTAGGCTGAGGAAATAAGATTGCAAATTTAAGGCCAGCCTGGGCGATTTTAAGATAAAGGGAGACCCTGTAGGATCCCTCAAGGATCTACACATGTTTATGAGAAGCCAGGTTACATTGGTTTTACAAGTTCAGTGCTCTGAGAAGGATTTTACTTCTCTGTTTTGGAATCTCACTTGATGGACTAATGATTCTGCAGTTTGTCTAGTGACTAGGAATGCAAAAGTGAAATTTATTACCTATAAAACTTTTGGTTTTAGCAGGAGGGCATATGGTTCACTGTCATATTTATTGTACTGATTTGAATATATATTTCCCACATTCAATTTAGAATTTACCCTTTAGCACGCTGTTCTACAATAAGTTACTATTCCTCAACAAGCTAAAATGAATTTTTGTATCTATCACATATATATTTCCTATACAAATCTATATGCACTGTAAAGCCTGCCTCTCCTGCCTCTTCCTCTTCCTCTTCTTCACCTTCACTCCCCTATTTCCATCTTTCACTATTTTCTTTTCTTGTTGTCATAATGATCTATCTTTAAATTGGTGATTAATTTGAATGATTGAAAATGATCAGCAGCTGTTTTTGACTCGTCGGTAATTCCCAATTAGTGTCCTGGGCTGACTAGTCGGGTCTGTTGATAACACTGCCATACACGGTATGTATGTTGGGTTCCTCCACAATCGCAAATGGGAGTCTCAGGGTGACTCTTCCAAGTCCATACAAGTCCTCTGATGGGAGCTGCTTTTAATTGCTACGTTTCTACTATTTAATTCACCTGAAAAAAATCTGATTTTTGGATACTATTCGGCTTGACTGTAAGAGGCTAATCAAGGGTGACAGAGAGTGCCTTTGATGAACACCACTTGTTTGCTTTAGGGAGCATAACAACCATAGGTGACAAATTCAAAAACTGCTGGTGCGAGATGAAACTTAGCAGCTGAGCATCTGGAGTCAGTTTCTCCACTTCAGAAACAGGAAGTGATTCTTGAATCGTCATGATTAACAAGACAATTTACCAAGAGTGGTGTGCTTACTGCATTTACAATAGTCCCTGCTTTGTGTTAAGATTGAAAATCCCCAAGAAATATTTCTTGGGGGGAACTTTGAAAGTTTCCCTCTGAATATTATAATGTGAGTAGCTGTAATCCAATGCACATATCTCATCTTCAAGGGACAGAAGTCACATCCACCTGAAACATCTTGACATCCTCCTAAGGAAAAATGTCATTGGTTTGTAAATCGTACAAGCAAGTTATTTTACCAGTACTTACAGGTGTACGTATTTGCGAGAGTTAGGTCATTTGTCTCTAGCTGTATCATATAGGGATGAAGGACTCAGAGTCTCTGAGGTAAGTACTGAGCCATTTTATACACTAAATCCAGTACCCAGCGCCAAGTCTCACAGCCGCTGAGGTTTCAGGTGATGTTAAACCCTCAGTGCTTTGGGGTCAGAACCCACTGAGTCGTGCATTATCATGAAATCAAAATGAGGAGTGAATTATACCTGACATTAGACATGCTGACTTTAAAGTGGAGCTACTGGTGGTATTTAAGAACAATGATATTAAATATACTCTTTGCCTGTAGCACTTAGACTCTCCTCCCTACTTCCTCTGGCTAGATCTACTACTTTTTGGGCCATTTTATATTTTTTAACATAAGTACAATATGTCCATTTTCAGAAAAAATAAATAGACTTCTTTCGAATGACTTTAATGCAAAATACTGTATTTTGGAAATCACATACTTTTTTCATTCAATCATCTTTTTGTGTTGTTTATGTTGGCTATCTAATCTTGGAATTGAAAACAGCATTTAGAAGACTGAGAGGGATTTTGAAGTTTTGTGCAGTGAGATCTACAGAGAGTGATGGAAGTTGTAAATAACAGAATATAGCAGAATATTGATTGTGCATTTTGTTCCTTATTTACACTTTCAAATTCTTAAACCAGAGAAATATATTTGAATGTGTGCATCCAATTTATTTCATTTAAGAGTGTGGTCTCAGCCTGCATTCCTGTATCTAGAAATGTCTGGAGATTATCCTTATTTATGGAGGGTTTATTTTACATGATGGGGAGAATAGTACCCCATCATGTAAAAATAACACATCCTTTTTTTTTTTCCAAATGTGATGAGCATTTGGGCTGGGCTTTTTTTTTTTTTTTTTTTTTTTTTTTTTTTTTTTTTTTTTTTTTTTTTTTTTTTTTTTTTTTTTTTTTTTTTTTTTTTTGAGACAGGGTCTGTCTTTGTGGTTCAGGCTGGCACTGAGCTCAGCTTCCAACTCACATCACAGCAATCCTCCTGCTTCTGCCTCCCAAGTGCTGGGATTACAGGCATGAGCCACCATGCCCAGCACTGTGGTATGTGGTACTGATTACTGCTGGGCATGAGTGTCCATGCCCAGTATGGTATGTGGTTACCAGCAATCGAGCCCGGGTCCTTGTGCTTGCAAGGCAGGCACCAGAACCACTGAGCTAACTCCCCAGCCCCAACATTTGGACTGTTTCTAAGATGTAGATATTTCAAACTGTGTCGCCATAAATACATTGTGAATATACTGCTATGGTAAGGCACCTCTAATTCTAGAAGGGAAATCAAGAAGGTGTATAACTGAGTCAAATAGAACTTCCAGTTTTTGCTTTTTCAGGCCTCTCTACACTGATGTCCCAGTGCTTGTATCAATCTACACTCCCACCAACCATGGAGAAAACTTTCTTTATCCTCTAGAGCACTGCCAGAACTTGTCATTGATTTTTGATAATAACCATTGTTTCTGCAATGAGATGGAATCTCAATATTATTGAAATTTGTATCTCTCAGATGACCAAAGATGTTGAACCCTTTTTCATATATTTATTGACTATTTGTACCTCTTTATCTGAGAAGTGTCTTTTTCATTGCAGATATCCATTTTTGAATTAGGTCTCAAATTTGGGGTAAGATATTTTCTTTTTTTTTTTTTTTTTTTTTTTTTTTTTTTAGGTTTTTGGAGACAGGCTTGTGGTTCAGGCTGGCCCTGAGCTCAGCCTCAAACTCACATCACAATCCTCCTGCCTCTGCCTCCCGAGTGCTGAGATTACAGGCGTGAGCCACCACGCCCGGCACTGTGGTATGTGGTACTGGTTGCTGCTGGGTGTGGGTCACCACACCCAGTATTGTTATGTGGTTACCGGGGAATCGAACCCAGGTCCTTGCGCTTGCGAGACAGGCGCCAGAACCACTGAGCTAACTCCCTGGCCCTGGGGTAAGATATTTTCAAGTTCTTTATGTATTCTAGCTAGTAGTCCTATTGTAAAACAGAAAGAAAATGTTCAAATGGGAAGAACAAAGGCAGAAAAAAGGGAAGAAAAAAGAAAAAGGAAAAAATAGAAACAAAGCTTGGGAAAGAGACTTTGAAGGGAAAGGAATGAGGAAAATCATTCAAGATAGATCATGTACATGTACAAATTCCCTATCATGAATGTAATTTTATATACATGTATATAATGTAATTTTATGTACGTGTGTGTGTGTGTGTGTGTGTGTGTGTGTGTGTGTGTGTGTGTATGTGTGTCCTGGACATCAAGATTGACTTTCAGCTGATAGACTAGTTTGTGGGAACAAGTGAGTGACATCTTAAAATGAATAACCAAGGGCCAGGGAGTTAGCCCAGTGGTTCCGGTGCCTGTCTTGCAAGCACAAGGGCCCGGATTCGATTCCCCGGTAACCATATACAATACTGGGCATAGAGACTCACACCCAGCAGCAATCAGCACAACATACCACAATGCTGGGCATGGTGGCTCACGCCTGTAATCCCAGCACTCAGGCGGCAAAGGCAGGAGGATTGCTGTGATGTAAGTTTGAGGCTGAGCTCAGGGCCAGCCTGAATTACAAAGTAAGAACCTGTCTAAAAATAAATAAATAAATAAAAATAACCCAATTCTCGGATAAAATCTAACTTCTAGTGGGTTTTTTGTTGTTGTTGTTGTTGTTGTTTGTTTGTTTGTTTTGTTTTGTTTTGTTTAATATAGAGTCCTACTGACAAAGCAAGGTCACTCTGAAAATGCAGAGGTGACATTATTTTGTAACCACAGGCTCATGCAGGCTTCTTTATATAAATTACTCATTCACTCCCTGATTCTTGATTCTTGAAGGATATTCACTGACATCCAGAATAACTTATCACGTGTGCATCTCTTGAGGGTCAGCAGACATTTAGCAAAGACTAATTTATACCTCACTTAGGATTCAAAATCACATGGAAACAGTGACACCTCTGCAGAGCTTGGAGGTCAGGTGGTTTGCTGAGCAGATACTCTGGAAAGAAAGGTTCTGCAAGTGTGAGGATAAATATGGGGGAACTGCATTTTATTGCTGAAATACCATCTTCATTATTTTGTTTAAAGTCAAGCCTCTGATGATATTCAAAATTCACAAAGAAAAAATATTATCCTACCGTATGTCTCACTTTGTCTCCTGAAATTAAAATACTAGGTATTCCATAGAAACTTTCATGTCATAAAAATCAATCTTACACTTTGGGGACATTTTTCTGTGATGACACCTCTGATATCTCCTCAGCCACATGTGCAATGTTCCCTATTTTCCTTTCATAAAACCTAGGAACCCTTTTTATATGCATAATGAAGCCAGACAAGGCCACCTTTAGGCTTTCACAGTAGAGGAACAAAGGAAAATTAGAGAAGAAAATGTAGATGAAAAAATAACACCAGATTGTTTTTGTAGTAAATGGTTGCATTTGTTTTCAATATGGTTTTGAGCTGGGTGTGCAAGACTGAAATTTGATTTTTCTTCGAAGTCTGTCTGAAGCTAGTAAAGAGCGGAAGAAGTTATTCAAGAATGCAAAGAATATCCGGAACAAAGCTGTACTCAGATATGAGTAATTTTCAAGATATTACTTGGGTTAATTTGGTTACATTTTTCTCAAGGGTAAAATAAACATTGCAATAATTGCCACAACATGGCATAGAATATTTTCCATGGAAGCTTTACTTTTCCTTCTTGCACTACAGATGATGTCTCTGTCATTCTAGGCCAGCTAAGTTGTAGTTGAAGCCTGAAGTTGCATGATCAGTAATGTCAGAAAATGAAGGAAATGTGCCTTTGACTCAACAGTAATCACAACTGGGATGAGAGAATCCCAATAAATTTCTCCCTAGTGATATTTGATATTTTGTTCTTCATTTAGATGCATTTATCTTTAGTTATGATAGAGCAATAGTCAATAATAACATGTGATTGTCACTTGAGATAAGTAATTATAAACAAAAATCACTTTAAATTTTATTTTAAAAATTATTTTAAAGACCATTTTGTAAGTATATTTAAAAGTAAACCAGCTTATAAATATCTTGCATGCAATTCATGATCCTCTCCCCAGAGCCAATGCAAAGCCAAATTTAGGTAAGAGTCCTGGCAGAAGAGCCTTGGCATTGAGCAGTAGAATCTCCAGACTTAGTTCACTGGTGTTTTCCTGTACAGTTTTCTGTTGTAGATGGGGAAAGTGTATGTCAGGATATAAACTACTAACATGAAAGGGGAAGTAAACATTATCACTTTATGTCAAGGAAGCATTAGTTTCTTGACTAAAAATTTCAGTTTTTATAAAGAGTCAAACTTGTATTCATGGTTCAAAGAGATGGGGGGGACCTAAGAAAGAAGATAAAATAAAGATATAGGGACTAATTTGAGAGCACATAATAGTAAAAGAAGTTGCCACAGAAACCAGAATGAACACTACTTATCTCTGATTTTCCTATTGCCTTTATGAGAATGTTCCTCATAATGAAAATGGTAAATTAAAGGCGTAAGAGAAACCTAATCCCAAGATTAGAGAGATGTGTGTAAGACAGCAATGGGTTCCTTTAATGAGCTCAAATTTCAAGTTCAAATCACATACAAAATAACATGTGCTGTGATTACTGATACACTGTCAGTATTTCAAGGCCTTCTCAAACACTGAAGATAAGCAAATATACCAACTTTTAATAAAGTAGTGAGAGATTAACTTTGAGCCTTTTAAACCAGTAATCTTGTTGTCAGTGTTTCAATGATTTTTCAAAGACTTATTAAGTATATGTTTGGGGAGTAGCTGGCGAAGAAAATTAAGATGTGAATAGGATAATAGAGATTCAGTCTTCATTTCAAAGAGTTGTAAAACATGTATTGGAAGTAATTGTTCTAGGTACAGCATAAGTGAAAGAGATAGACAGAAGAAAATAGCAAAATTATTCTATTAACAACTGCACAATCTACTTGGAATAATGATATATAAAGAATAAATTGTAGATTATGGATAATATAAGTAATATTGCTTGCAGGAAGAATTATAAAAAAGTAACATTTATTTTGTAAAGCTTTCTTTGAAATTCTTAGAATTGCTTTTTCCATAATTCAGTTTTAATTCGTGAAATATGACATAGGATTTGCATTAGAGTTGAAGGACAAGGAAGATTTCTCTGCACACAAACAAACACACACACACATACACACGCTTACACATACAAATTTTTTAATGTTTTAGGTAAAATACACTACCATAAATACCAATAGAGGTTTGAAACACATAGTAATTGATAAACATCCACTGTGTTTAGAGTGTCTGTAAGTATTATTTTGTAAAATAAAACATAAAAGGAAGTGTGAACAGATTGATGAAGAGGCCTGTTTTTGTAGAGTAAGATGAGTTACAAAATATAGGTAAGGAAGCGAGAACAATCTAGGAGAGTGGTGTGGTCATGGAACCATTAGACTTGTTAAAAAGAGGCAACAACCACTACTGCAGGCTGTGCCCACCTGCAGGAGGGTAAGAAAGGATGTAGTGAAAAACATGGTAATTCATTCAGGTATTCTACAAAATGAAAATTAGAACCTGGTAATTAATTGCTAACAGTTGCTTCTGAGGACAATCTACCCTTGTAGGAACATGCAGGATACTGATGGAGTCAAAAGGCATGCAAGTCAGTTTGCTTATGACAGGCAGAGTTATATAAAGCAAAGGATCTCTAAATCTCAGTGACTTCACACAGTCAATATGCTCTTCTAACCTATTTCTCTGTGAGAGAATCTGTTCTAGGAACTCAAGGAACTGAGCTGAGGACTGGTGCAGTGTCATAAATCTTCACTTCTTTGAATGTGAAGCACCCAATATTCAATATCAGGGAAGAGATGATTTAGATACTCAGCATTCATGTCTGTCCTTTGGTACAAGTGTGATGGATGCCATTTTATCTTACAGTCCAGGGACCAAATACAGTCTCATGGCTCTGCCTAATTTAAGGGAAGTTGCCAACTGTCAGAAAAGTACAAACACTATCAAAGACCTGAACATATTGCTGTCACAGCAAATCATGGTCAGAGAAATTATTTTACGAATAACTAACACAATGATTGTTGCTGGGGCTGTGAGAATAAAATAGATTGTGATCAGAATGATGGCCAGAAAAGAAAAAGAGTGAAGATGTAGCTCTATTTTCACAATGAGAAGAAAAACACAGTGAAGGAAATTGAAACAGACAATGGAGAAATGTAGAAATTACTTCCGTAGATGTCAAAAAAGAAAGTTTGAGACCTGTGGAAAAGATTTAACATATCAAGCTCAACAAAGAAAACAAATAATTAAAAGAGAGGAGACATTTGGATCTTTCAAGTGCAAGTGTAGGGAAACATTGCCAAACAAAGAGCTTAGAAAACAACTGAAGTTTGTGCTCAGATTTCACCTCATGAGTAAGGAATACAATGGAGAGGATGGAAGAGCATTGAGCAGTTTTTATTTTGCTTAATAAAATTACTGCAAATCCCAGCAAACTGAACCCTTAGGAAAAACATCTTCACTTACCTCAAATTCAGATTTTTTTTTCTGTAAAATAAGAGCTTAAATCTAAAACAGCTTTAATTTCTAAATGTAGTGTCATTCAAAGCAATAGCTGTAATGATAATAATCACCAACTATTTACTACCAACCCCATGGTCAGACATTGTCCTCCCTATTTTCACCACTATCAAATATGTTCTAATGTACAATTTTAAAGTAGAAACTAATACAATTGAGCTGAAATAACTTGTCCAAAATCCTACATTTATTACATGATTAAATTTGTGGTAAGGTCAAAATCGTCTGGACTTCAATGACATGTTTCCTATTCCAGCACTGATGACAAGTGAGATGTATGCAAAGGTGAATCCTATCGATAGTTTTACCATCTATTTAAATTACAATATCCTTGTTTACAAATTTTCAGTTCTAAGTCAGACTATGAGTAGATCATTGGCTGATTGTCCAAAAAGCTTGTTAACTATCAGATCAATGAGACATTGGAGGATGGTTCTAGTATATGCCTCTGTCCCCAGCAAAACATCCATGGATAACTTTGCTGAACACAGTCAAGCTTTTATAGATAGCTATTTAGTCTATTTAATCTCTCAAGAAAGGGAGGAACCCTGGTGAGTTTAGAACATGTTCAATCTGCATAACTAGAGAGTAGATAAGACTGGCTTGATATTCTTCTGTAAAAGTCCTAGCAATGTAGCTGATTGCAAACTAAATAAAACCAAAACATGCACACTACACATACAAATAAAATAAGTAAGTGATGAATAGGACCTCGGTAAAGGGTACACTCCATTCTATTAAGTACATCAGAACTGAATAGGAAACAAAGGCTAAAGGTATTGGTACTGCATTTAAGTATGATCTTGATAACAGAGGACCATTTGGAATAGAATTACCAGGTGATGTAGGCACTGGAAGCCACCTGATTCCAGAAAAGATCACAGAGATTGAGGTATTTAGGAAACATAAGCTAGAAAAGGGATTTACCAATATTTCAAGGGTGAATCTACGAATATGCAACAAAAATTTGAAAATGTGTTTATTTACTGAGCTTAAGCATTGTGATAACTTTCAATTCTAATTTTCAGTTCTATTCTGAAGAAACAGAGCAGCCAAACACATATAACTGTAACTGTGCCAAAGAAATGAGCTATCACAAAAATAAGTGGATTTTTTAGGGTACTCTACAAATTATGCAACCACAGAATTTATTTTCCCACTTGGTTCACTTTAGATAGTAAAAAGAGTTTATTGATAATTATTTTAAATATATATATATATATATATATATATATATATATATGAAAGATGTCTTAGTTAAACTGTAACTTCTCCAACTATTTTATATACTTCTACTAATATAATTGTTGGCTTCTTTTTTTCCTCTCCTTCTCCTCCTCCTTCTTTATCTTGTCATTCTTTTTTACAGAATCTAAAGTCTAATTATGTACCCCAAATCAGAATTTAACTCTGACTACTATGCTCAGGGTTTTTTGTTTTGTTTTGTTTTGAAACAAGCTCACATTTTTTAATCTGTTAAATGTTTAATCTGTTTAATATGTTGACCAGGCTGGCCTCGAACTCAGCGATCCTCCTGCATCAGCTTGCAGAGTGTTGAAATGACAGGAACATGCCACCATACATTGCTATATAGGCTTCTTTTTTTCTCAGTTTATTATTTTTTATTAGCACATGCAGGTAGGGAGCTGGAATGAAATTGGAAGGGAATTTTAAAAAGAAATGAATTGCATTATGTCACACTTTCCTTTTTTAACCTCTCAGTGCTGCTATTTGACCTACTGTCCTCTTGTTAATATTCATTTGTCCTGTAGAATTATTTTCTTAGTGACTGGACAATCAGTGTTTTCAGGAAGAAGAAAACATAAAAAATTTCATATTCTGCAGAGTCTGCAAACAGGTACCTGAGGAAAGAGAGAAAAAGGGAAATAGAAGAAATGGTCTTCAAGTTCCTTTTTAACTTGAACTTTCTGTAACATCATAAGGAGAAAGATCATAAAGCTCATGAAAACTCTTTTTAAAGATAAATTAAAAGTTCCATTAAATAAGATGCAAGTATGTTATATTCACCATTGGCTCAATCTGTCACCCAATATGTGCTCAATAACATGCTTAAAAGATTTTAAAAAATCACACTGAAATATAAAATTCATTTCCTAAACAATTGAACCCATGTTTTTTAAAGCCTCTTTAAACCAGGTCAAGGTAAAATTGACCCATTTATATTGATTTTTCACATTCATTTTTAAATTATAATCATTTATCTCTAAATGTTTCCATAGCTTTCTTCTACAAGGCTACAAAGCTTGTCATCCTAACTTTGATTCATTCGTTACTTCTCAAAAAGGTCTTTCCCCAGTCAAATTAATTAAGCTGCTTGAACCTTAATTTGCTGATTTGTAGAATTAAAGTTGATCTTAGAAGCCACATTCAGAGCTGTTGTGAAAAAAAAAAAAAAAAGCTGTTTAACTCTATCCTACACAGGCAACAACTTTGGCATTCAATCCGTGGCAGTTATTCATCTTACACTATAAGCATGTATTCATTCTAAATTTTGTCTACATATTTTATAGTTAGGCAAATCAGATTCTACTCTCTAGAATCCCATGAAAATACAGGGACCATCCTAAGATGTATCACTCAGACCAAGACAGAAGAGCTAGATACTTTGAGAGATGTATATTGGCATATCTAGTCTGAGTTACCATTGAATTGATGTTAAAACATGCTAGGCTCTGATTTTCCATGTCCACTGTATTTAACAGTACTGACTTTCAAATATTAGATCAAAGATAAAGACAAGGCTCACACGCTAAGAGGAGAATAAAGGAAATACTGCAACACCGAGGCATCTACATTGCACAATTTCCATGCACATTATCACGTGTTTCCTGATTCAGATTAGCAGGCAAATAGCTCTTCTGCTTTCCCAGCAAACTAAATGCTAAAAATAATTTTGATCCTTCAAGGGAAAATCTAACTGGAAACACTAGCCTGTGAGTCATGTGTGGGAGATTGTTTGCGAGGACAAAAATGATTGGTTCCTGTTAACACTGTGGGAGGGAGCTTTGTCCCTTGTCTCCAGATTTGAAAGAGTAATTAGTCAACCAAGAGTAGCTGACAGTGGAAGCTACAGGGGAGCCTTCTAAGGTCCATCACACTCTTAGGACTTAGTCATGTACAACTCTGAGACCTCATTCTTAGGGGCATCTGGCTCTCTGCATAGATCATTTAGATAAACTCTCCATCATTTGGAAATTAAAGATTAATTGAAAGACATAATTAGGATATTGCATTGAAGAAGGAAAAGTTGAGCACTGCTCAAAGGTGATAGAGAGGAGAAACCAAGAATCCCTGTGTCCTTTGAGGATGGATAAACTTGAAGACCTGCAATCAGTGGGGACCCGTGGCTCTATGACATTCAGATTTCAGAGCCCAAAACAAAGATTTTGTACAACAGAGCATAGCTGATTCATTGTATATCATCTGTGGCTCCTTTAGTTTTCAAATAGCAAAGTTGTTGTCATAAAGAACATAGGACTCACCAATTCTAAAATGCTTATTCTTCTGCCTGAACAAAAGCTTTTAGACACTGGCATGCAGGACACTACATTTGAACTAAATTTGGGAAATATTAGACCTACTTTTTGATCTTCTTTATATTAGATATGCAACTTTGGAAATTTTATTAACCTTAATGAGACCCAAAATTCTCCTTTACAAATGGGAGAAATAGTACATCTGATATGTTAGAAAACAATGCCAAAAGTTTAGGGTAGGTTGACACAATGTGAAATGAATGACTCCATACTATACCTATTTTTAGTATGCAATTAAAACAATCACAATTTGGTCCAGACTTTCCACAATACACAAATACATGAAGAACTATTCTGGCACAAGAAAAAGAGAGATGAATTTACAAATTACTTGATTCTAGAGTATCTAGAACAAACAGTGGCTGTTTTATTGTTTTTACACAGAATCTACAGCTGATTTGTAGAGCTGCATGCATTTCAAGGTCAGGTTCACCTTTGCACTTCAGATATGTTAAGAAATATAGGAATGGGTACAGCCAGGGAGCCTGGGCGCTTTGGACAAATGCATACAAATGCGCACAAAGAAGAGTACCAAGGAGACCCACTTGCCCTTCCTGCCTCAAAATCAGTCTGATTTGTAAAACTGTCAGTTTGGAAACTACTAACTGGTGAATAAATCACAAAAATAGATTCACCTTAGAGCAGACGGCCAGGGGTAGGTCTGTGTCTGGGAGTGGGTACTGAATTCTGTGTGAAGACAATTGAAGGAAACTCCAGAAAGCCAGGATGCAGACCCCCTGGGGTACTGGCAAGAGGCAGCCAGGCAGCCAGGCCTTCCTTGCACAATGCCGGTCTTTCCGGTGACATTCCACTTTACAGAATGATGCCACTTTTGTCAAGAAGCCAGGTTCCCGGTCCAAGAGTGCCAGGGCTCTGGACAGGCTGCGGCACCTGGGTATGCCTGTTTTGACAGCCAGCCTGGCTCCTAGGGGGGCTGGAGTCCAGGGAGGATGTGGGTGGAAATGCCTTTGACTTGGGTCCTCAGGGGGTCATAAAGGTGGAAAAGGACAGGGGCAGACAGATGGAAAACTGTCTTCTTGGCTGGTTACACACCCAAGGCAAAGTTGCAGATTGAAGGAGTCATCGATGGGTCAGAAGTGACCCCTAGTGGGGTCTGCAGTTCTCTTCTCCTCTGCTAAATTAATCTCTGTCATAATGTGTATCTCAGGCCCTGCTTAGTGGAGGTAGGGGGAAAAGGGAAAAGAAAAATAAACCAAAGGAAGAAAAGAAGGAAAACAAACTATGGAAAGAGGAAGAGCACCAGAAAGCAAGCAAGGGAAGAAAGCATCTAAGAGCGAAAGGATAAGAAATTGTTTCCGCACTAGGAACGAATTTGCCTCATGAAAGCAGCCATTCAATGTCATTACTGAAAAAAATAAGATTCTTTCATTCTTCATGAACCCGCCATTATTCTTAACAGTGGGGCTTATACGCCTGAGCAAAGCCGGCAGGAACATGTAAACTTCAGCCGCATTAGTTTGTGTAACTCTTTCCACCGGTCCTTCTCTTGCCTGCCTGCGTGTAAGCCAGTGACAATGAGTATTTCATGTGCTTAAACCAAATGAGGTTGCTCTGATATAATGTCTCGTGCAGTCTGGGATCACAGCGTGGCTGACCCTTTCTGGTTGTTTCGTAGCACTGCCATCCTAGGCTCTTTCACCAAGCAGTCAAAATGAGAGTGGATTAAATAAATCAGTGCCTCCCATCCTCCCTACAACCTATTTCACTCGCCGCCTGTAAGTGATTTATCTAATAGTCCCATGTAGAGTTATTGTCTTTCTGTTTATTATTTTTTCTATTCCCCTGGAGTGCAGAATCCGGGAGAGCAGATCTTAGAAATGTGCTTATTTTAGAGCAGTTGCTCTCTCTTCACTTCTCTTGTGCAGCAACAAATACCTAAAAAGAGTTTCTGAAAGAAGAGTTTTTAAAGTTGAAAGTGAGAGCGACTGGGAGAAATTTGATCCAATTTATATATAGTTAACTGTGGTAAGATGGGTGGAATCGGGGCCGGGGATATAGCTCCGTGGTTCAGGCACCTGTCTTGCAAGCGCAAGGGCCTGGGTTCTATCCCCGGTAACCACATAACAATACTGGGCGTGGAGACTCACTCCAGCAGCAACCAGTACCACATACCACAGTGCTGGGTGTGGTGGCTCATGCCTGTAATCCCAGCACTCGAGAGGCAGAGGCAGGAGGATTGTGATGTGAGTTGGAAGCTGAGCTCAGGGCCAGCCTGAACTACAAAGCGAGACCCTGTCTCAAAAAACCTAAAAAAAAAAAAAAAAAAAAAAGGTGGAATCACCAGATCACACTGTATCGCCTGATCAGATTCACGGTTGCCGTGTGACTACCCTCGTACGAGTAGCCAGGTTCTTCTAAAATGGTAAGGAAGACCAATTGTATAATATTTGAAATATACAACCTGAATTTGCAATCAGTTTAGTTTTTTGGGATTGCTCTAACAAAGCTCCCAAACTCTGGGGTTCAGAAAAGCACAAATTATAGTTCCCCCCTCAGGAAAGCGTCGTCTCCTGAGGGAACATTATGCTCATTTTCTTCTGAGAACTACGAAAAAGAACCTGGGTCATGCATCACCGCGGCTCTGGGCTTTTGCTGGCAATTGTTACATTCCTTGGTTTGTACAGCTTTGGTCCGGCTTCAGCTTTCCACGTGGCACGTGTTTTTCCCCACGTTTCATCAGTCACAGTGGGTTAGGACCCGCTTCGAGGAGTAGAGTCCTCTGAGTTAGCAGCCATTTTAGTTGGCTTATCGTTCATGATACTTACACCTTGAATTTCACTGTTTATGAAACAGGTTACACTCTAAATTACTAGAGTTAGGATTTTAGAGTCTGAGTTTGGCTACATATCGAGACTAGATCTCCCTTATAAATACTTGATTTAAATTCTAAAATTTTTCCTTCAACTTAAAATCACCTTTTCATTATAGAGCACATGTGATTTCATGATAAAATCACATTATTTCACTAATTTCATCTTCTTGGTGTGATACTGTCTCAAGGCTCTAGAATGCAGGCTATAACTAAAAGCCATTGCCGATTTGCTAGACACTACGATCTTTTTCAAATTTCCACCTTTAACTGAATATATAGAGTCTCTTAATAATTTTGAGACCTTAATAACGTTATAAACAATAGTTTTCAAAATGACAGTGTTAGAATTCAGAGAGGAAGTAATCATAGAGTATTTGATTAGTAAATAAAAATGTGATGATCCTTTTAAAAATGTTGACCTGTCTTTAGTTCTCTCCAAATGTACAGTGGACTCCATAAGTCATGACTGATCTTTGGGTTTTTTCATCATTGCAGGGTAACGTTGGGACTTTGTATTTGAATATCATTTGTTATGGCACTTGTACAATGCTCTGCAACAGCAGCTCCCAGCGCACTTATTTCTGAGACTGTTCTGGCTGGGTTGTATTATATGACTCTCCTTCTTCGCTCCTGTTTACTAAAAGCCTTTTCAACTCGTAATGTGTATTTCTATCTAAAATCTCCTGTTTCCCTCCAGCAGAAGCAGAAGAATGTAATCCTGCAGGGAGACCGTTTTGTTAAAGCTTAACCTGTATCACAAACATATTTTATCTGACTGCTGCACGCTGTCGAGCGCAGGCACCTCTGAGCTATTTGTCTCTGCGGGATCCTCAGAGTCCTGTAGTAATTCGCTATCCCTGGGTCACGGAACAACAAAGACTACACCTCGGTAGGATTTGTAGCTGTGTTTTGAAATCCTCAAGGTGCACGCGGGTGCGGCCTATTTGCTGGAGATAAGTAGAGAGGGCTTGTGGGATATTTTATAAGTAGAAGGAATGCCGGGTTTGGATATGTGTGAATAATAGCTCAGCTGGAGCGTCTTGACTCAGACAGAGGTAGATACGCGAGTGACGGAATGCTCTGGCCTGGAGCAGGAAATCCTAGTGCTTCTTCTGTTACGGCTCCGGCACGTGAAGCCAGTCACTTAATACCTCCGAGTGCCACCATGCCTCGCTCTGAATTGCCAAGTTTCAAGCCGATCCGATTCCCCAAAGTTGCTGCTAGCGGAAATGCCGTGGATTATCTCCATAGCTTCCAATAGACTTCAAAATTGGAAATTTATTTTTATCATGTTATAAATATTCATCGATTTACTGACTGAACTGAAACTCATACATTTTATTTTTACTTTTATAAAAAAAATCATATAGCTCTCAGAGTCTTCCGATTAAAAATTATTAGAATAAAGTGTTTTACCATAAGGGAACCATTTCTTTTTCAGGCAAAAATAATGGTTTATGTTGGCTTGCGATATTTTCAAATTTTCTCAAATATCACAGAGTTTAACAGACCAGTGTGGTTTAGGTGAGACAGATATGATCCCTAAAATCTGATCATTATGCTTCTTCTACTGGTCCACAAGGTTCCTGTTATTTACCCTCTAAGACAAAGGAAGAACAGATGTCAGATATGGCCTTTGGTATTGGGTAATAGATAGTACCAATCCTGTGTAATGAGGATACTATTAGGAGCTTCTGATTACTGATCATTATGTATTAGGGTAAAGGAAGGCAATATGTAAGACAGATTGTAAATGCTGGAGAAATTGTAGAAGCCATTAAAGAAATTGTGGTTCAGCTATTGCACACTGCGTATCCTTGGCAGGGAGAGGAAACTTATGACTTCCATTCTCAATGACTAATGCTCTGAAGAGGAACCATGAGTCTATCACTTCTACGTGATTATTGAAACTAAAAAATAACTTTATTTTCACATCATAGTAATTATTCTTCAAGCAAGAAAGCAACTACTAAGCAATATCAGGGGTCAGATTTTCTCTCGATGCCACAATATCTCTGTCTTCAAGGGGTTTGTAATCAAAGAAAATGTGGCAAGATACTGCAAGATGAAAGCAAGCCAGGTAAAGGAAATGAGCTAGAATTCCTAAAGAACCACGGTGGGATTGGCATGATAATAAGTTTGGAGGAGAAGTATGTTCCACACCTGGAATGCAGCCACCAAAGTGTGGAAGAGGGAAGGCACAGGATACCGCTAGAAGTAAAGATGGGTTCTTCCAACAAATCCAGCAAGCAAGTTTATCTCCACACAATTTCCTAACATCAGTGCCACTCCACAGGATGGTCATCCTTCAGAGGTGAGCATTGGTCTCACAACACGCATAGGTACCAGGATCTATGGAAGCCTAAATTTCTCATAGACTACAGCTCAGTATTCAAAAACCCCCTCCTCTCACCCTCCCATCCATGTTCTATCATTTCTAGATTGTGAATAATATCTAGTGGAATATAAATATCATCTAGAGATAGTCACTATCCGAAGTGTTTAGAGCATCATAGTGGAAAAAATAATGTCTCCTCATGTTCAACATAGACACAACTTTATTTTTTACCAAAACAGTTTTGATCCATAGTTGTAGGGTCTCTGGATGCAGAACTCAGGTATATAGTGAGCCCAGTGCTCCTCTGAAAACACTGATTTATTTACCCCCATCTCATGCTAAGTCATGACACTCCCCTGAGAAGCAATACAATGCCCATGCTGTTGATGTGCTGGCCATTTGGAGCCCCCACTGCCAAGAGAGTGGTTCAACTAAAGGAAATAAATTCAGGTGTTTCATGAAATAAACATTCTTCTGCTCCAATTCATTTAATGCACATTCATCACCAAGTAGTGTCCCCTTGAATTTTTATCCACACTGAAGATTCAACCACAACATCTCAGTGTTTGTGTTATAAACCTACTGAAGGCAAGCAACAAATTACCTCATTTTATTCTCCACAGGGTATATTTAGAATTAACCAGGAAATGAAGAGGTAGCATAGTTTAGTGAGGATGGACACATGATGGAGTTCAAAATATCTCCACTTAGCTCCTCCTTTGGTCAGCGGGTTGTTTTATTGTTAAGTAAGGCAATATGTTTAATTTCTCATCTAAAAAGTATAAGGGCTGAAGTCCTATTTCCAAGAACACATCCAATTATCTAACTGGATAAGTCTGGTTCTTCTAAAATTTTGATAATGAGTGAAGCAATACTGGAAAGACTTTCATCAAGGAATTTTCTGCTTGTGGAGGTATGTGAGGACTTTTATCACAATAGTCAGCTTCACTTCCCTGCATGACAGGAGTTTGTCCACATAGAAGACATCATCAGTGTGCGCGCATCACAAAGATGGTTTCAGAGTGAGCGCATATTGTACCCAACCTACTATGGCTTATCACAATGTACATGTTCAAAGATGTGTGATGCAGGACAATGGGAATCGTCCTTGGCATGATGTGTTGGAACAAGGTGGCTTCTCAGCTTCTCGTTCCGTAAGATCTAGTCCTCAAGGAAAGTGAAATAGAAGAGCTACACATTGAAGAGTTGCCCTCATGGAGACAGGAGTTGTTGCTAGGATAGTACAGAGCCCTTAGAAGTGAATATGCGACAGTATAGAAAACTATCCCCTTCCCAGTAGCCACAGCAGTGCTGCAGTGAAGTGAGAAGACTGATAGCAATACTCATCTTCACCTGGCCCACTGTGGAGGAGATTAGAACTGTTTCCAGATGGTCCCCATAGGCTTCTCAGTGGCATATTTCAAGATCACTTGAAAAAATCATTTAGGAAATATATCCTCTATAAAATACTCTAACTATAAAGAAATAAGTTCTAAATAAATAGCAGGAAGAAGAAAAACTCTAGTCATCTCCATTCAAAGAGTCACAAACCAAAAAGTAGAAAACCTACCACATGAATGCTTTGATACAGGACTTACAATAAGCCTAAAGTCTACCTGGTTATTATGTACAACTTGTGGCATTGTATATGTTCTTATTTTGAATAAAGTCTCTTTCCTCTTGGGAATATTGTAGTCAGAATATAAATCATCTCCTTCCAACAATTTTAATGAAAATCTGCCTTAGTTGCTCTTGCAAATTTCTGTCTATTTAATGTTTTTCTCCTCGCACTTAGGTCAAGTTTGATGCCCTGGCTGGTCTCTCACCCTCTCCAATTTTAGCACAGATGGTAAAAGACAAAAGAGAGAAATATGTGCTTTTCTTTAATTGGTAACATTGTCTTCTTCTCTCAGAAGATAACACTTTTTCCCCCCCTGAGCTTTTTCAAGGCGTGGAGGGAGTTGTGCTGGGACCTCTGCACACTACAGTTATTTGGTTTGTCAAAATGTCCTGGTCTTCTATGGGTACCCACCACCTCTGTGCAGGTCTGGCTGCAAGATGTGGACCATATACTTTCCCACTTTGTTTCCAGGGCTCACACAGTGTTCACATTTACACATATGTAGCAAAGGATGTGACAGTCTTCATTCCTTCCACCTACCACAGTAGCCTCTGGAGTTTAGTGACTCTCCAATGCCAAGAGACACATCATATTAACTAACACACCACATTTATGGGAGATATATGAGATCTTACTTAGAATTCAGTTTCTCAGCTCAGGGCCAGTAGCACCAGTGTTTCTCTAGGCCTTGCATTTCAAGAAATTCTCATCTGCAGAGATCCCAGCTCAAAATTAAAACTCAGCCACTTATAAAGATCTGTGGTGATGTCTGAGGAGACTTTCACTGTAGAGCTTTAGCATAAAATCTGTAAAAATGAAAGAATTCACCTGTGGAGAAAGATATGTAAGATAGAGCACAGAGAACAAGAGAGATGAGAGAAAAGTGGGTCCTTGATCATGCGTCTGTCTCTTATTCTTTGCCTCAGACTTTCTTACGAGTCAGTGAGTGCACCTTTCTGCTTATCATTTTTAATGGCAGATACTCCATTCTAAAAATAGTATAAATAGTTCTATAAAATAAACAAATATTCATTTGTATATTTAAATATTCAATGTTATTCCATATCCAAATTCAACTCTAGTGAATAACCTCACAGTGGATATTCAAAGACAGCAAAATAATATGTACTTCTAAGAGATAAGAGTGCAGATCTGGGTGTGAATTTCTCTATCAGAGGACATATTGGCATCCATAAGAGCTTCTAACCTCCCACTAATGTTGTCTGGATGGTCATTTTATTCCTCCATTAGACCAGACCATATTTAATTCTGTAAGTGAGATGGTTCAGGTTCTAACTGAGAATTCCCTCCTTCACATTCTGTTATGGTTCTCTCCACAAATATAGATAATAGCTTACCAGATTGAAAGTCCCATTCTCTGAAAAGCACATTAGGTACTCTGAAAAGGGATATATCTCTAACTACTCAAACCTGAGCCACAAATATCTTTCTCCTCAAAAACAACTTCAGAACTGGAGACTGGATACAGAAGATGTGGTTCTTTTATAGAATGGAGTATTACTCTGCCATTAAAAATGATAAGATTGAGTCATTCATACTCAAATGGATGTACCTTGAAGACATCCTCATAAATGAAATAAATAGGTCACAGATGTGTAAATATCATATCTTTTCTCTGCTATGAGAAAATGAAGTTGTAAATGAGTTGTAGTATGTATAGTTGATATTGTGAAATAGGAAAAATTTAAAAGGAAAGAGGGTGTCAGGGTAAAAAACGAGGGGAAAAAGTATGACAATAATAAAGAAAAAAGGAAACAAATATTATGTATGTAGGGGGTAGGGAAAAAGGGGAAAGGGGAAAGGGGAAAAATAAGAATCAAGTCACATCAAATTCTGGTACAAACTTTCAATGTTGAATGCAATGATGATGTGTATTCATAATGTACTGATAACTATTTAAATTTAAAAAGTAACTTCAGTTGCCCATTTTTCTGATTCTTATTAAGTTGTATGATTACAAAATGCAGTGAATGTTTAAATGGAAACAAACAAGTCCACTACAGTGAAAGATACATTGTTGGGAGTACATCTAAAATGATTCTCCCTCTTTTGAGAAATGTAGGAAAAAGTAAAATAAATAATTTAAAAATTTACCTCTAATGAGTTTAAATTTCAAAACTTTTCTGCTGCTCTTCTTAGGATATTATTAATTTGTAGTCATGATGCTGCCCTTGGTACTGACTGTCACCCTAAGGAATCTTGATATCACCAGTTAAACAGACCCACCTAATTGGTATGGTTGGTTTTCCAGTTACATATTTTAGCCATCAAAGTGCCCCCATTCTGAATTTAATATGTCTACTTTAGACTTACAAAAATATATTTTAAATCTCATTCAGCATTACACTACATAGTTATAATGAAATACTTGAGATATTTAGCTGATAGTTTTAAAAGTGCTAATTTTCCCTGGTGTTTTGGAGATTGCAGTCCAAGATTTGTAGAACCAGTATTGTGGGCCTTTGAAGTGAGCAAAGAGGGGAAAATCACAGGGGATGTATGTGGAGCAAACCAGTCCTCTTATGGGCAGTATGTGAAGGGCACGGAAAGATGCTGGTACACCAAAATCCCTCCACGGAGCACTCCCACAGTTACAAGAAGATTGAGCACTGGGCCCCATCTCCCCGTGGTGCCGACTGTGGTCTGTGTTTTTAAGTCTTTGTTCATGGATTGAAGTAGAGTACATTCTTTCCAGCTGCTTCCCCATCTCTCCAGGCCCATTCCTCCCACAATTCAGGATGGGGGCAGGAGTTCTGGAGAAGAGGTAGGCATGTTTGGTATGTATCATGTGTTTCTCACACTGCTGGAACATACACACCTCAAATCATCAGTTGTGTTCTGATCTCTCCATGAGCGGAGAGGACTAGGCAGAAGTATTACCGAAGAGAGGGAAGTGCATTCACCATTGAAGGCTGGTGTTCTCCGAATGAGCTGCAGTTCAAAGCAGATCTATCCTAGTGAAGCTGAGTGGTTCCCTCTTTCCATTCCTGATAGCTCTCACTCTGCAGAGGACAAACAATGTACCTCCTTAGGATTCTCCTGGGAACTTCAATTCTCAAGTGTTTTCTATACAGATGTTATTTCAAGAAGTCCTATGGCATCCCAGGAAGTGGTGCCTAAGCACTTGAAGAAAGTTCTAGAACATTCACTAGCTCCTGCATGTTCGTGCTTCTCTCAGAGAACAGTAAAGGTAATATGAAATCAGTCCTCTTGGTCTTCTAAGGATATTGTCTTACCAGTGGCTGAAGGCATATCCTGAGGCATGTTTGTATCACGGAGTTGCTACAGTGTCAAGTATTTGAAAAGAAATTTAATCCATCTTGGTAGGTTGGTGGCTGCAACTCTTTGCACAATATTCTATTTCTCGGGCTCTCCCACATGGTCATATGTCCCCTCTTTACATTCCATGGACTTTTTAAGGTGGCCTCTCTCACTCCCGTTTCCTTTGGCAGAACTAGATGACTAACTCTGGCCAAAGAGTTGTGAGTAGAAATAACTAGTGTCCTGTAATACCAGTACAAAGCCTACTATGGCCTTTTTCCTTTCTGACAGGATGGTTGAGATTGCTAGATAAAGCCCCTGTCCTCAGATTAGGTCAGTAAGTGGAGATGTTGAAGTTCCAGTGTTGTGAGATCCTATCTTGGAGCAAATGGAACTACTTGGTAAAACCTGTGGTTCAGTATTCCCGGACCACAATTTAAGCAACCTTGGATCGTTTAGCATTTCTATAGACACAGCAAAGTGTTTTCTTTGGAATCCATGAGCACTAATACAGATTCTTTTTCTGTGTCTCTTTGTCAGTCTCTGTCTCTCTCACTTTGTGTATTTTGAGGCTTCTGGTAAAACTGCACCAGTCTCCTGTTTAGCTTTTTTGGGGCCTTTACCATCATGGCCCACAGCATAACACAGTGCAGATTTGGGACTAGAAATGCCCGTTCCCAACTCTGACAGAAGTGTTTACTAACCTATTTCCCCTGAAGAAGTCGCTTGACCATTTTGCCTAAGAGTCCTCATTTGCAAATAATGGATAATAACACTTTGGGAGGACAACAAGTGTCAATATTTCATTAGACTTTGCTTAGCAAATGCCACACAGCAAGTTCTTAAGAATGTGACACAGAACTGGACATTCATCACCAGCCAGGTACAAGGAAAGGTTCCCAGCACATCTCTCTATTCAGCACTCACTGCTCTCCAGGGGTGTAAAGTTGTGCTGTTGCCAGTTTATGCTGAGAGGTCATATTCCCAAGTTAGATCACTTGTCACTGTCTGCAGAAGATTCTTAATAATTTTAACCAACAGTTGCTCACAGTGCCAACTTACACACCACCACTCTCATTGAATCAATTTCTATAATTTGTGATTATGATTGCACAATGCAAGAATATTGGAGGCTTTCTTTCCCTATGCTCTGCAAAATACCAGAGGCAGGAACTTCATTATGAGAATCGAACACACATTCCACTTGGTGATGTGTCTGTGACTCAAACTGGGCTAAAGAGTGGGGCATTGCTTTAGAATTTGAGAAGAGATTACACAGAGGGATTTAATGAATCATTATGATAGTATGAATGAAGCATTCTTATTTTAATTTATTGACTTTATTGCTATTCTTCAAATGCCAGCTCTATGCGAGGTTATCAAGCATATTCTCCTGGCACATCTTCCTTGTGCTGTCACTTCATCCTGCCCTGGCTTAGAGTAATACACATGGTTGGCCTGGCTCCAGTATTCTGGAGTCAGGTCATAGGAAAGAGAAAAACAGGAGCCATCAATAAAATGTAAGCCTCATTTTTGCTATGGTGGTTAACCTTTGGTTTAAATATTATTATTATTTATACATGACAATTAGATTTCTAATACAATGACTCTTAGCAATTCACAAGTAGAATATTACACTTGACAAATTCTGAGCAATTTTGCATCTTTTAAAAAGGAATAAATTCATTAGTGAAAGCATCTTTGTCTTTTCACTTTTTATGTAGGAAACTTAGTATAAATATTTCTGCAAAATCTAAGATAACCTTGGAATGAGTCTACTCTCATGGAGTATATGTTCTCCTTGGACATTTATTAGAGACCCTAACATTTTATTCCACTGTAAATTTTAGTTGCTATCCTATTCTTTACAACCAACTTTTCAAGGTTTAATGTCAATTCCTAATTTGACTTTAAACTGGGCAAGTTTTTGAATGTAGGTGACAGCATATGAGCTCCAACTTCACTCATTAATCTCTCCTGCTTTTCTTGAAATCCTCTGGGGAGCAGTGAAGACAACTAAGAGGCCTATGGACATCAATTTTAATTGTTATTTGTGTGGAGTACATGTGTTTAGGTTCCACCTGAAAGCAACTAGTTTTCAAGTAAAGAATAGTTCAGGAAACAACATCTGCAGGAAGTAAGTGTCTTCATAACATAGGTTGTTAATTTTTTTGTCTGTATTTATTTTTAATACCTCAGTATCATTTTCAGCTATTGTCATATTATGAAAGAAAAATAAATGAGAGCGCTGTGTCATCTACCTTTTTCAGCATAGAACTCAGCTTTTGAAAGCTGCATCCAGGCTCCTGAATGAGGTGACAACAGTTATTCATTGCATCCTTGAAATTCATACAAGGTCAGAATGATATGAACCTACACCTGGAAAACTCTTAAGAAATAAATTTACATTGTAGTAGAAGCCAGAATGAATACTTGATATCCAGCTTAAAAATAACCACAAATGCCATATTTTGTCCTAAAATTATATGAGTTTTAGACAGTATAACAGATATAACATATGAAATTAATTTAATAAACACATGTGAATACAACCAATCACTAATCTTCCTATGTGGGCTCACATTAAACTTTATGATACAAAGTTTTTATTTTCTTCCTTCATAAATTTTCCCTTCTTTTTAATGTAGAAAACTAGAGGAATTCCTTCATTAAGGTCAAAGCATTCAGAAATTTTTTCTTAGGTAGATTGATAAATATCTACATGGAAAGTCATATAGGTTTCAGTTGTCTAAGTCATTATTAAAGCAATGGTTTAGTTTGATTTCTTCCTTAAGTTGTTATAAATTTATCTTTAGAAACTACCGTATATCTTCCTAGAGAACTGCAAGTTAATCTAGTCTCTCCCATGCTTTTAAATTCATGTGATGCCTCTCTCAATAGCATATAACAGCTAAATTCCATTCTAGATAATGTTCTAAGATATGTTCCAGATAATGTTCTGCTACATTTTAGGCTCCTGAATGAAGCAAGAACATGTATTAATTGTGTCCTTGAAATTCACACAAGGTCGTATATCTAAGACATCTCTAAGGTCTACATCTAACAGCTAAATAGGTACTAGTAATATCTATCTTTGACCATAAAGGACAATGACTTTAAGTAAGATAAATATCTTAGCTAATGTCTCAAACTTAATGTAGGCCAAATCTTCAAACTCAGATATAATTATTGGTAAAGCCCAGGCTTCTGTGCTTTATAATTCTATATTCTAAAAAGTACAGTCTAAGTTTAGTCAACTTCTTTTGAAATAAAATCTGAAACTGCAAATAAAATAATTTAATCTAAATTAAAGAAATTGTCTCATCTTTCTTTCATTGGTTTCATTTATGCAATCTCCTCATACTTGTACTACTCAGCTCTCACTAACGCTTATGAGGTTACATTGTCCATCTGATCAGAGAAT
Source organism: Petromus typicus (assembly GCA_004026965.1). Lineage (NCBI taxonomy): Eukaryota > Metazoa > Chordata > Mammalia > Rodentia > Petromuridae > Petromus > Petromus typicus. The sequence continues at coordinate 32,257 of PVIR01006770.1, forward strand.
CCCCTGTTGTTATCCCCAGGCTTTAGTGAAGTCACAGGAAACTATCCTTGCTGCAAACCTTGATGCAGGAAACTGGAATGGAGGACTTTTCAGTTCAAGCCACAGTACAGGAGTCTTGCCCTACTGAGTCCAATTTGAAGACACCTCATGGATAATTGGCAATGGATCCTGAAGCAGTGGATGAACTTTGAGGGAAAGTTCTGGTTGTGAGACCAACCTCCCCCATTCTCTGATGGGAGACTTGTCATACTCACCTGAGAAGTGATTGCTTCTCTTTCTCCATTCTTCACATGAATAAATTCAGGCTGATAAATGTAATTCCCCTTATGTGGAGTCACCTAGGTATGACATGGTGAAGGAGAGTCTGAATATCAGTTTTATTAGTCAGTTTTGCCTTATTGTACCAAACACCTAAGGCAATAAGCATATAAAGGGTACATCTTTTATTTTGACTCCTGATTTAGGAGATTCTAGCCCATTCTCTGTTGGCTCCATTGCTTTGTGGTTGGGGAAGAAGATCACTGTTATCACAGAACTGAGGGCCCTCTTCATCCCTTGGAAAAGAGACTGTTGTTCTCCATCCCCTTTGAAACTAAAAGCCTCCCAACTAAGGCCACCTCTTAACATTTCTCTCAGTAAGGATCTGTTCTTAAGTGATGACATTCTGAAGGATATGCTAGACCTAACATACAGGACCAACTTTTTCTGAATTTCAACAAAGTCCAAAGAACTGTTTATTCCACATAAGACATGTACAAACAAGGAACATAATGGAACTTATGTTTGGTATCATTCTCTGAGCTCTGATGGAAACAGATGACCTTTGAAAAAGTGTGAAACTGTCTTTTTACAACTTACAACTTGCACAGTGTCTTCCTTTGTCATTACATGTATGCACTTCTATTTCTTTATAAAATAGCTGTTCATGTGAAATCTACATCCTGTGGAGCGACTGCAGGTGCTTAATTGCTTGCCCATAAGCAAACCATTACCAATCTCTAACTCTTATTACAGTACACAGAGAAAATGCTCTAAGTAGAAATAGTGTAAAAATTAAGTAAATTTTTACACTCTGATTTTCAACCAAGTCCACCTTCATACTGAATAAATTTATTTCATTTCATCTATTGTTGTGTGCTTTGTTGTTGTTTTTTTGTTATGTTGTGTTTTGGGCAGTGGACCAGGAGAGGGTCAAGTTACAGCACTGCATTTGTCATCTCTGTGAAAAGTCATAAAGAGTAAAATAATGTGCCATCCCCAAATATGCCTTGTTGGCAAATGGCTTAGTTTGAATTAAAGGTCAGTGAGAACCAGTAGATGAAGGGAAAACTCTAAAATCAGAGTCAAATTTTCTTTCTTTGAGGGAGATTTCTATTTGTAGAGATGTCCTTTTCACTTGTAGAGGAAGAAGACTCCAAACAACCCTTATCCATGGAGAAAGGCTGTCCCCTGCCATGCACAATGCATATGATAATGAACTTCCAGTGGCTTTTGTCTCTTGGATTTGTCCTTGACTACTCCTGCTCCTACAGACTCCACTGGAGAACCTAAAACAGGTAGAGAAGAATATTATTTCCTTTTCTTCCATGCAAATTAAGAAGAAAATCATACTTTGTTTCCTACTTTTTTATATGTAGCAGTTGAACTGAATTAAACACTACACAAATGAGTTGTAAATAAAAGTACTCTACACACTACTAAGTTATTGGTTGATGAATTCTTGTGATACTATAGTGTGTCTTCAAACATTTCCATCCTTCCAGTGGATGAACTCCTTGCACTTTGTTTTTTTTTCCAAAATAGTTGTCACTGTAATTTCCCTAAATCCTTTGTAAGTAAATTTAAAAAAAAATTAAACTACATCTCTTTCTGTATCCATTCTTGTTTCATGGCTGAGGAAAATACAACAAAAGACAGATGGAGACAATAAAGCAAATGATATTTGAAAAATAAGCTTTAATAGCAGACAATAGTTTTCATAAGGGAATGAAAAACTTATAGAGATGGTGAAACCAGTGCGTGTTCTGCTTGGTTCGATGGAGAATGGATGGATAGTCGCAAAGCAATATGGTAGGACAGATACCTTAGGGGGGATTTATTGTAAGCAGGTAGGGGTGGATCAGCCAGAGTTGTGTGCTCACAAGCTTTTCTGTGACCTTCATCTTCAGAGACTGGCTTGTTTCTTTCCTGCCATGACTGAAAGAAAACTTCACAGGTGAGAACCGATGAGCTATTCCAGGAGAACGAAACTCCTTTCCAGATCTTATGACTTGATTCTGTGAAGGAGAGAACAGAAAAACTGAGAAGTCTTAAGACTTATATTTTTTTTAATTTAAATCTTTATTGGTACATTATGAATACACATCATCATCACATTCAACATTGAGAGTTTGTACCAGAATATGACATGATTTGATTCTCATTTTTCCCCTTCTCCCCTACCCTGCAACTCCTCCACCCCTTATGTACATAATCTTTGTTTCGTTTTTTCTTTATTACTGTCACATTGTTTTCCCCCTTGTTATTTACCCCTACACCCTCTTTCTATTTAAATATTTTCTATTTCACAATATCAACTATACATACTACAACGCATTTACAACTTGATTTTCTCATAGCAAAGAAAAGATATGATATTTACACATCTGTGACCTATTTATTTCACTAATGAGGATGTCCTCAAGGTACATCCATTTGAATATGAATGACTCAATCTTATCATTTTTAATGGCAGAGTAATTATCTTTACTATCCAAGGGTGACACATGTTGTAAAGATATAGCCTTGAATCCATTGTTAGATAATCAGATATAAACATCTTGCTTGGCCCCTCTTAACACACCATTTATGATCATTTCCTTTGTGTGTAGATATATATTAGGAAAAAAGAAAGAATAAGAGAGCTTAAGAGTTCAGATCTAAAATTTTCTCTTCATTTTTTTAAGGAACCTACCACCATTTCCTCCCACCAAAGGAATCATGAAATGTTTATTTCTTTCTCCTTTTGGAAGCCAAAGTAACTGTTATTCTTTGTAGGCTAGAATGATTGTCCAGCTGCATAATATTTACACTTTTCAATTTCTTTGCTTTCTATCCACTGTCTTTTAATAAGCATGGTGCCAATAAAACTGAGCAAAACTAAGTTTCCCAGTACGATATCTTTCTTAACTGAGTCAAAATTGAAAAATAAAATCAATGCATGGCAAGAAATAAATGGGCTAATGTAAAAAAAAAATAGAACTCTTTTCAATATGGAAGTTATTTGTTTACTGTCATTCTCTCTTCATTTTTTGCTCACATGTCACTTTTGACAACTTTCCTTCCAAAGCTTTCATTCAAGGACTCAGCTGCCATCACCTCACCCTGAGAGTGTTTCTTTCTACCATTATTAAACACTGGTATATTTAATGCTTAAGCATAATATAAACCCAATGTTTAAAAACAAGCGCAGGGAAATGGGCAACAGTCATAGGTATTAACAAAATTGTGTAGCACATAGAGTTTACAATAAAGTTAGAATCAATCGTAGTGCAAGAATTTTTTTTTAAAAAGTGCTTATAAAATAAGCTATACTTTACACTTTTTGAAATACCTGTTTTTAGTGGAATGTTAGACAATTTTGATCATTTAATGATGTAAAGACATGTGGATGAACTGAAGACCTTTTGCCTGAGAGGCAGATACAGCACCACTGAGTGATGCCAAGCCCCACCCCAATCACCTTTATAACACTGAATTAAATTTTGTACCACATTCACATGCACTGATGCAAGAATCCCCATGCCCCCAGAAAAATCTATTTTAGAAAACATATTCATATATATTTCATCATTAGATATAATACTAATTGGAAAAGAGCAGAAGCAAAGGAAGAAGTCTGCAATGACAATGTTTTTGTGAATTCTAAGACATCAACAGATAGGATGCTATGCATTTTGCAGCACGGACAGTTTGTTTAGTATGACTGGCAGATTCATAGATGGAGTTAAGTAGCTATTTGACAAACATCATGTTAAATACATTTATATTTATATTCTCATAGAATCCTTAAAATAAGCAGATAAAGCAAAAATGTTCAAACAGTAAAACTTACACTAAATATCATTGTAAAATATGATAAACAGTATGTATTTGCTTACAAAAAGGATTCATGAGTATTCTATGTAAATAAAAAGAGATTTGCTTTGTGGTGCTAAGAATATTTATTTTCCTTTAAAATACTCTTTACGTTTTTGTAATTTTATTCTTATAGTACGAGAAAAAATACAGTGGTAATGTAGTGTAAGCAGTGTATCAGTCCATGCTCCCTGAAGAAACAAACTTAATGCAAGATATATTAATCCATTGGGATTTACAAGGTAGGCCAACAATGGCAGCCCACAGGATCAAGTACGGCAGAGTGCCAAGTCTGTGCACTTGCCATGCAAAGGAATCAGCCCAAGATCAAAGGTCTAGAGCTTCCTGTAGCATCTTATGTGGACCTGGTCTGGAAGCCAAAGGGTCTGTGGTAGGAGCAGAAGATGGCATCCCAAATAAAAGTGAAGTCTGAAGCTTCTCAGAAGAAAAAGAAGCAAGAGTTCTTTCTTTCTTTCTCTTCCATTCCTTTCAAACAACAAGAGTATTGGTTTTTGTTGCTCACACCCAGAGCAGATCTTCAATTTAGATAAAATCTTCAATCTTAAATCCTTTCAGTTATACTCAGAACTATGCTGATCGACTTCAGCTGGACATGTCTCACTCAAGTTGACACGATCAGTTAAATTCACACATTGTAAAACTACTGTTCTTCTAGATCTAAAATACTAATCCAGCTGATGTTACTAATGAAAGCACACAGAAAGGGTCTAGAGAGTAGACAATGAGAAAAAAAATAACAAACTCTTTTAATCATTGGATATAATACAGACAAACAGATATGACCCATATAGTTTTATTTAAGCCACTTGATTGAAGAGCCTGATTTTTCTTTTTCATTTGTTGAAAGGATTAGTTAGAATAAATCTGAAAACAATACAGGCAATTTCTTGGAGGGAGTCATTTAATTGTGTTAAACAAAATGGAAACAATTACCAAATCATCAACCCAACCTCGAGTAGGTTCTTTCAATTTTTGACTAAAGTATTTCCTTGATTGAAGTTGTAAGGTAAGTTGCTGGTTTGAGTGGGGAAAGAAACACTCTTTGGAACTTAACTAAAACTTAGCTGAAATGTCACCCTCTGAATTCAGAATCTTGGTCCTCATATGAACACAGATGAGGTCAAATATACCTGCCAAAACCTGGCCTTGGTAATTGTTGAAGTGGAAATCAACTGTGAGAGTGATACAAAGAAAATGCCAGCTGCTACAAAATAAGAACTACACTTTAATTACAGTAATAAAAGTGAAAGATACAGTATACAAGTTGCTCAGGGGTGGCACCAAATATAATAATTCTCTTGAAACTCAATTTTTTTTGAAGAAGACATTTTAAATCATTTGTTCTGCAATAAGTACAGTAGGGAAGTAGTATCAACAAAAAATTCAAATATAATCTTGTGTAGAAGGCATTGTCCACTGGGAAGTTTGTAGAAATAGAGTAAAAAGCCAAGAAATGTATCAGTCTGTAGAGAGGTCAACGGAACTTCCTGAAGAGACAGATAAGATAAGGAGGCAGAAGTAAAGGGGCATTTGCATTCTCATAAGTGCAAGTGAGTGTAAAGGCAGCCCCAATCAGAGTTGAATTCAGCATATTAGAACAGAATCTTTGACAGAGAAGATGCCTAACATTTGCTATACACAACTGCTCTGAACATGAGCTTGTTTCTAGCGTGCTAATGAGCTTCAGATGAGAAAAACTTGCATGGAAATGACATAAACGGTGATTAGAACAGCCACGTGTGTTCTAGGAAGATCCTTCTGGAAGAAATTCTGAAGAATGATCCAAAAGATTCCTCCTAAAGGCTGTGAGAATATGAACACAAGTTTAACTGATTTTCAAGAGACTTCCTGCATTCTGCGGGTCTCCTCTTATTCTACTGAAGTTCCTGAAGTGCATAAATAGGAAGACATATTCCCATTGTTTCACTTGTTTATTAGTACATATTTACAGCAAAAAATGATGGCATTTATTTTAAGGAGCTAGTAAAAAATACATATCACATTTTAATTCTTTTTTTTTCTTTTAACTCTTCTCCCTCCTCTGCCTGCTCCTTCTGTTTCTCAGTCACTTTCTCATTTGCAAATGTCTATTTTTATTTTATTATTTGAATCCTTCCTTTCTCTCCTTCGGCCTTCCTCCAATCCCTTGTTCCTCTTTTCTTTTGAAAAAGACCTCCCTATTTTCTGTTGTATATCTTTTATTTTCTTCTTTTTGCATTTGGGGCTTGTCATGTGATATTTAAGCTTGTGTGTCTGATTTGTTTCATTTAATATTATTCTGTAAAGGTTTGTTCATTTGCTTATAAATGATATCACCATCTAGACATAATGATAGAAAACACAAAAAGAGGTAGGCCTGGCCTATTTAGCAAAATAAATAGAAACAAAAAGTAGGCCAACAAGTTACATTTGAATTGCAGGTACATAATGGATATTTTCGTATAAATATGTCCCACACAGATTTATATATAAAATTATCAATATATACATCAACATATGCATATTCTAGACATAACATGGGAAATGCTTATATTAAAAAATATATTATTTTTATGTGAAACTGAATGGTCCTAAAAAAGAGATATATAAGATGGATATGAGGGCTGGGTAGTCAAGGCATCTAGCTTGTTCTTACAGTAACAGAGTTTTGGGGGTTGTGATATTTCCTTGTCTGTAACTGTGAGTGCACTAATGTCATAACAGAGCATCTAATAAGTAGCACTCAAGTTTGATGGAAGCTGAAGTATATCCCCAAGGCCCAAGGTCCCTCCCAGAAAAAGCCTCTACTTCATAGGTTCTGACATGGTGAATCTGAGGAAGATTTTGGATATTTATATATTTATAAATTAACAAGCTTTTCTGATAGATCTACTATAGCTCTTTTTTTTTTTTTTTTTTTTTTTTTTTTTTTTTTTTTTTTTTTTTTTTTTTTTTTTTTTTTTAGACAGGGTCTCACTTTGTAGTTCAGGCTGGCCCAAAGCTCAGCCTAGAATTCATAGCAATCCTTCAGAGGTAATTTGCAGTTATACACAGTCTAGTTTGAGATAGATATGCATAAATGATTTAAAAATGAAAGATATTTTAAAAACCTTTGTAGCTCATAATGGATTTTCCTCTTAACATATATAAATGAGCAGAAATTTTGAATTAAACTCTATATCATATTGTTTTTAAAACAAACCCTTTGTGTAAATTATGGGATGAAATTCAACAACACAATGCTATTTTATAATCAACCATATGACTAGAAAATAAAAATATCATATATGTATAAATAAAAATGTCATATATGTATATATATTTAATGAAGTTACTTTAAAGCTAAACGTCTTTGGATTTTACTAGAAAAATATGATTAATCAGTGAATAATTATGAATATGTAGCAATTTAAATTACATATATAATATATTATTATATTATATAATTTATATGTGATAGAAATTATAATATTACAAATATAATATTAACATGATATAAAATTTAATATAATTTATATTGCACATATAAATATAATTCTGTATGTGTCTATGTATAAATAAAAGAGAATATTCCTGTTGGTTTTAGTAACCAAATAAATGAATTATCCTTCCTCAAAAAGTTTTCTTACTAAAGTCATAATTATGAATAATACATTTAGAATAGTATTTTTAATTTTTTTATTTTACACATGATTCTTAATTTCTCAACAAATATGATATCTATGTTCTATTACTTTTTAGGAGAAGCATAGTTTGAATGTTGAAAATGTACAGAAAATAGTACTGCTGGAATTGATTTTTTTGATCCACTTACTCTAGTGTCCTCAAAATAATTTTGAAAGATACCAATGAACTGATAATTGGCTCCTCCTTCTACCCTAGAGGACATATAGATAAAACAGAAAAACCAAATTTCTTAAAAAGAGTCTGAATGCATCTCGTAGATACCTTTTTCTATCTTTCCATTTGTTGCCATTACAACAACTAAAAAAGACAGTTGTCAAAAAGTACTATCTAAAAATCCCAGATGGGCAGAGAGGCTTCTCCCTTATTTCTATTTTCTCCCAGTCTCCTATCCTTTGGTGTTTCAGTTATTCATTTAAAGAAACAAACAAACAAACACATTCACTATCTTGTTTTATGTTTCCAAATGAGTAAAAAGATTGGTTTATTAAATTATCAATTCATTTCCTTGATTTTTTATCTGCTATTGTTCTGACTTAGCTGTCATTCCATACCAATAAGTGTTAATAGCAAATACTAATAAATATAAGTGACATAAACTGCTATTATATGAGAATATCCTCATCAAGTCATGAAATATCCAATTTAATATTATTCCATAATTTAATATTAGGTTTTAAAAATTATTTAAAGCTATAAAACACATGCAAATATATACAGTATATATGGTATATAAAATACTAATTAGTAAAAAATGTAATTTTCTAAGATGACTTTTGTTAGTATGAACATAATTTTTCATAATATAAAAGCAGCAGGAAGTGTAGAAACATGCTTAAAATTGAGATCTGTATGTTATAAAATTCTGAGTAACTAAAAGCTTCACATATTTCCACATTCCATAGAACCAGGTTCATCAATAATGAAAAGGTAAACTTGCACTCAAGAAATCCCTACGCGTACTCCACTTCTATTTCAAAATATATTACTAGTTTATATCAGTGATTTGTTGTCTCAACACAGTTGGTAAATAACCAAAGAAAGCTAAAGGGGCTTTGAAAATCCCCCTTTGAGCTGCATTTGTTGGGGCTTACTAAGGTGATAAACACAGATCGAAGTTGGTGGTCGGCACATGTTCTCAGCAAAACCAAATGCTCCTGTTGCTTTTGGTTTCTCTGGGTTTGAAAGAAGGGTTAGTGTGTAATTGTTCATCCTCAGACCGCTTTGGGACCTCAATGTGAGCCAGGTATGTTTTAATAACCTTGGAACTGGGAAGACTTCTGCCCCACTCCCATACCCAGCCAGTTGCTGTATTTCTTGGCAGAGGGAAGTTTATTTCTAAGGAAAGAGAAATATTTCCATTCTTTTAATAAGTCATTCCAAGTTTCCTGTGATGTTATAAATAATCAGGCAAACAGCCGGCTTTATGCTGCTTAATTTGATAAGGCAGATTTGAAATGTCGAAAAGTTCACTCTCAACATAAGCCATGCAGCTGGACTCTGACCAATACTCTCATTCCTGATGGGATAAACTTTATCATCCAAGCGCACTAAGGCAGGCAGCTGGACCCGGCTCGGCCTTCCCAGGCGCTGACTGATAGAGACGGCTGAGCTGTCTGTCGCATGCTGCGAGCATGAGGTCAGCCCTTTCTGGGTTTTCTCTAGAGAACCTGGCAACTACTTTGACAAACTTAGCTAATATAGCTGTCACTCAAGGGAGGGGAGGAGGAGGCTAGAAAAACAAAGTTGAAATTAACATGTGAGTAATTGGAAGAAGAAGCATTACATATCATGGCAAAGTAAACACGTCGATACAAGAGACATATTTTAGTCCCCCCATAACACTCCGGGTCAAATGTCCTTTCAGAGCCAAGTTCAAGGACTGATTTAGAGTTTGGAACCTGTAAGAGAACTGAATTTTGGACATGGAAACGAAAGTAACGTAACGATGATGATGAAAGATAAAACTACCATAAATTCAGATTCTTGTTTGAGATTATAAAAGCTGTTGAAAGAGCTCAAAGGGCATTTTGCCAGTTCGTCTGACCTTTAATAGGATGTTTTTTTGTTGCTTTTAGTTCTTTTCCTTGTATTTACAAATCCAACATGCTCTGATGAAACTGATACAATGTGGTTTGTCTTGATCCATAAAAAATCACTTAAGGAGGAAGGAGAACAATTGTTGAGCATATTTAAATGAGTCTGTATACTAAGCAGTCTCTCTTAAGAATAAATTTGTTTATAGTAATCTATTCATAGCTCAACTGGTCTTATCTTTAACAATTGTACTTTATTTAAATCTAATCTCCTTTTCTTTTCTATTTCTGATTATTATTACGACTATTCAAATTCCAAGATCATTTTAAGAAACATTTTTGTAGATGACAATAATTGTATCACACTGATTGGGAATAGGTAAAGTAAACGAAATAAAACTGATTGTTTAATAAAATGCAAACAATATTTAAAATATATGGGTCTCTAATTTTCTAAAAAAGGAGAGAGAGCAGGAGAAAGAAAATGAGCAGAAAAACAGAATGAGAGAAAGAAAATGAGGAGGGAAGAAGACGGGGGGGGGGGGTAATGTTTAAAGCTGGACCTGGGAGCCCGCATAGCCTTGAATTCCAGCCAGGTGGGAGGAATGGATTTCAGATGAGCAGGGAGCCTGAGGTGGGAACATGGGAAGTTCAAGCCCCACCTGGGCCATTTAGTGACTTAGTGAGACCCCACCAACCAAAGAGAGGCATGGCTAGAAAATATTGTTTAGTGTGAAGGGCGAGGGTTTAATCTCCAGAACTGAAGTGAAAATTAAAAAAAAAGAAGAAAAGGAAAGGAAAGGAAAGGAAAGGAAAGGAAAGAAGGAAGGAAGGAAAAAGGAAGGGGAAGAAGGGAAAGATGAGGGAATTAATTATAAAAGAGAAATAGTCATAATAAAATTGAATTTAAGCAAAGAATTTAAGACTGAAATTTCTTTCTGTTCAAGCATTCTCTACCTTGAAATTTTATTCACAGCATAATGAGAAAGAAAAAATAAAAAATACCCTCTCCTCAGACACGCTCATAGGCTTGAAGCTATTTGAAATGCCCTCATTTGAAAAGGTCAGGAGAGAGTTTAAGTGGATATGTTTGACTAAAATATTAAATGGAGACCTTACCAGCCTAAACAGAACCCATGCCAGAAAAGGGCAAACCTAATACGTATGTCAGGATGCATTTCTGGAGAAAAGGGGATCATTATGTAATTATGTTACATTGGAAGGCCAAGAAAAATACAATTTAAATTATGAAATGTTACATTTCTGAGTTACATTAATTAGTTTTCCTCTCCTTTTTAAAATTATATTTTTAACTGATTTGTAAGTTATAACATGTTTTTGTGATTTTTTTGTATTCTGATCATAAGACATTTCACTTAAAATGCTCAAGTCTTTAAAAAACTCTGTGATATTCTAAGTACATTTGGACAATGAAAAATTAGAATAAAATACCTACTTTACAATCAGATAAAAATCTAAGAGAAAATGGAGAAAAATTTTCCCAGTTCATTAATCTTACACACAAAATATCAACTCTTTATCATATATGAGGTATTATTTCATTATAAAATAATAAAGCTAAACTGAGTGAAACATTTCCTTAACTTTCATGATACCCATTTTGTACTATCTTATTAAGTGTCCTGTAATAAGTGGTACTCTCAAAGTACAAATGTGACAATAACAAAGTCAAAGAAGGCTTTATTTGTGCTGTGTGGATTAGAGAATTAGAAGACATGTCAGTTATGTTAGGTTAAGCCAGGTAATATATCCATTTCATAACCTGTGTCTTAACACATACATATGTATTTTTTCTTTTTTGATGAAACATATTCAGTGTGGTTCCATTGAGGGAAAAGGGTACTAAACTCTTTATAATCTCTAGAGAGTATTAATTCCCACTGATACAGAGAACATAAATGGGACCCCCCCCAAAGCTTTTAGATACATGAAATGTGAATCCATGTGGCCTGAAGTCAAAGAATGGATTCTAGATATAACAGAGGTTAAGAATACAAATATATATATATATATATATATATATATATATATATATAGAGAGAGAGAGAGAGAGAGAGAGAGAGAGAGAGAAAGACTGCTGCTGTCTAAAAGAGACAAGGCTAAGCAGAAAATGGGTTTCCCATTCATTTCATCTTTCAAAGGTGTTTTCTACTGAGCAAAGCTGTGAAGTGAGGTGGATTCAAAGTGGGGCAAAACTGTAAGACCCAGTGAAAAATTACAAGGTGGGGATGAGGTGGGACCAAGCATGACCAACCAATGAAATCACAAGTACAGTCACCCAAATAATATTGATTAAATGTGGAAAAAATGGGAAAATAAATCACATGCAAGAAATTTCCAGAGAGAAAATGAGCTAGGGAGATTGATTCTACTTTAGAATCAATGCTATTCATCTCTAAGAGAAGTAGTACTTTTCTTTCTATAGTGCTAACTAGTGAATGTGGCTCATGTATTTTCTGTGCTGCAGACTCAGTTTTGTCTAACTGCCTTATAATAATTTCTATGAAATGTAGCTATCTGAAGTATCATTATGACCAATATGTACAAAAAAGAAACACGGGAAGTCACTAAAATGTTCATCTTACTTCAGTCCATTAGAACGCACATTACTTCTGCCACTTCTCATAATATCTGAGAAAATCAACTATTGGGATGTTGGAAAATATAGAGTGTAGGAGGCACAGGGAGCATTAGGACATTGCCTGCACCCCGATGCCTGATACTGTTGCCATTTGCAATATGAAGTGGGCTAGTTCAGCAGAAGGAAATCATACTAGAGTCATAATTCTCAGAACTGGAGAAGTAAAGTTGAGAACAACTGGTAATAATATTGTTTATGTGAAAATATGTATATATAACCAAAAGTTAATTTAAGATGATGAATGCAGATAGGAAAATGTGTGAGAAAAGTGTCACTGCATCACTGGAGATATTGTGTCCAGATGGCTCTTCCCAAAACTGAGTATGAGGCTGGAAATAAGTGTAAGCAGTTTATTTCATAGCACTGGTGATGTATCAACTTGATTATGTTAGAGCCCTCAGTTATTTAAAGAAAAATCATCAAACACTACTATGGGTGTTTCAGTAAGGTGATGTCACATGTGTAATTAAAGCTTATAATCCATTGGCATTCCATAGAAGACATTGTTCCTTACAGTTCATAAAAACAAGACCATAAAGTCATGGTTCAGTTTTTTTAGAGAAGGAAGAAATTCTAGCACATCTGCCATGGGTCTCCAGTGTGGTCTTTTTCCTTTCCTGGCTGACTATCCTATATTGTCTGGCTTTTAAGGAGCCCTTGCATTTTGCTTAAACTAATTTAATTTAACAGATTTCCACACCATCTTTCTCATGTTATATTTATTTGAAAAAACCTATCATGAATATGAGTAGAAACTACAATGAAGATGTAAAAAAAAAAAAGATATCAACCAGTAAAGTCTGCTTTATTAAGCAGATAAATGCTCTGAGCAACTGGAAAAGCCCCAGTAGAAGCTAAAAGAGTGTGTGAAAAATATGTTTATAAGATTATGTGAATGACAGAGAAACGATGTTCAGCTCGTTTTTTTCTGAGGGTATCTGTACTTCCTGCCTGGATCCTACTCTTTCCTAGGAACAAAGGACTGTGGGAAAATGCTAATGGTGGCCTGAAAGTATGTAGCTGGGAAAGAATAAGTCTGATACGAGTCTATTAAATAGGCTTTACCCTCTATTCTGTACTCATTGATGAGACAAAATTTTTCAAAAATGGAAAAAAAATTGAGGTTTTATCATAACGAACTGAAAGTCTAAATTGACAGAAATAGGTTGAATAAACATGAGTAAATTACATTCTTCACCTTCCAGAAATTTCAGATAAATTAATAGTGCATCTAAGTTTCGCAGGATTTGTAAGATATTTCTCTAGATAGTGATGGGTAGCACAGCCAATACAGCTTAGAAATAGCTAGAGGATAAAGAGAGTTATTTGTGCAGCAGTCATAATGAAAATCATGCAAGAAGATTCTCTGAATGCCATACTCAGTGTCGGACGCTACTCTGCAATAATGACAGGGACAAATAAATAAGAGACACAACTGAATTGCAAATTTAGGGAGTTGTATAGGAAAATGGAATTCTTTAATGTGCTTGAGAAGAAAAGATTGATACAGGTAGTCAAGGATTGGGCTTTGAGGTAGTCTTTTTTTTTAGGTTTTTTTGAGACAGGGTCTCGCTTTTGTGGTTCAGGCTGGCCCCGAGCTCAGCCTCAAACTCACATCACAATCCTCCCGCCTCTGCCTCCCGAGTGCTGGGATTACAGGCGTGAGCCACCACGCCCGGCACTGTGGTATGTGGTACTGGTTGCTGCTGGGTTGAGTCTCCACACCCAGTATTGTTATGTGGTTACGGGGAATCGAACCCGGTCCCTTGCGCTTGCAAGACAGGCGCCGGAACCACTGAGCTAACTCCCCGGCCCGGGGTAGTCTTTTTTTAAGAGTTATATTTCCCTTTTAGTTTTCATGTAAGGAAAGAGGAAATATCTGTCTTTGTTCTCGACTTGGCTTAGAACTGAGAACTATTTCAATACACATAATGCACCTGATTTTGTTTCGTTTTAGCCCATGGTCCCTGTTTTCATTTGTACTTTGCATTGAGAGAAAGGAAAATAGTTCCCTATTATACTTGGGCTCCCTCACACCCTTGGCCACAAGTGGCCGCATCAGTTTCCTATCAATAAGCAACTGGAACAGAATAGAGCCCCTGCAGGATTCCTATTCAAACCCTGCACGTGCCAGCCACGTGACAAATGCAGGCGCATGCTCAGTGGCCAAATCAATGAAAGGTGAAGAAATACACAATTTCAAAACGCAATATTTCATTTTATCGGCAACCTTACCTGATTATTGCCAGCAGGTACAATTGACCAATAACACTGATTTCCTCTCTCTCCACACTCAGAAGTAAAAAGAATCAGTCTCTCATTTGTCTTTATTTTTCTCTGAATAGGGCAGCCATGTTTCATGCCAGCGCCCCTCAGTTTCTCTTTTGCTATTTTGGAGGGTTGATTCACTTGTAAGACATATTTTTATAAAAACTGGAGAAAGAGCTGCGGTCATAAAAACCTCACATGACTGAGCTTCGTCTCTGGTTTTCGGCATCCAGAAAAGACCTCCTGCTCACAGCAGGCGCTGCTTGGCAGCCCTGGCTTCCCCTCTTTCATTCTTTTCCAACCATTGTGCTCAGAAGCCTGGCAGGGTTAGAGCAGCTGAGCGCATTATTTCATAATCATTTGACAGCATTGTCTTTAAACTTCCAAGTTTTACAAGCAAGGTGATAACCACCAGAGACTTGTCCTGACAACTCAAAGATTAGTTCATGCTGTGGCATAGGGGGTCAGAGAAAGCAGGAAAATAAAGATGCTTCATGCAAATGAAGCCACCCGCTGTTATTCTTCTGACTGTGTAATCTGCATAGATTGATTTTCTGGTTTTTATTTTTCTTTTGACTATTTATGGGACTCACAGAAAATAATTCAGAAGATAAAGCTGTTAAAATAAAGATGCAGGGACAACTGGCATGGATTCTCCTTCTAGCTTTCACAGAAGAAATCTTCCAGAACAACGGCCTTACCATTTTTTTCTACAGATAAAATGTCAAGCTTTCAGAAAATTCAGAGGAAAATTTGGTAGAGGGCAAGGATCATCTTTTCAAAATGCTAGCAATCCTCAAATTTTATCAGTCATATCTAGCCCAGATCTAACACCCAGGATTTAAAGGTAAGTAATGTGAACATCTGTGACTCTGATGGCTTTACTGACCCTCCAAAGACTTTGCATGAACGTAGGACTTCGGTTGTGTTCTCTAGAAAACTAATTCTGTGAGACGCTGTTCTACCTCTTGAGAGAATGGAATTGACAGGAGATGATTTAGCAAATGCAGTATTAAAAATGTTACCTAGTTTGGTGTGTGTATTTTATTTTCTCTACTTTGTGATTTCTCAGTGCTTGAAGGCAGAATTGTACTACAATGTCAAGGAGACAATGTCTCCCGCACACAATTCTTAAAATATTTGGAGAAATCAGGAGCTTTGTGGCTACAGACTTGCTCATTTACTTTTTCTTCCACTACCAAGGATGGATCTCAGGAGCTCTTACTCACCAGGCTCACGTGGCTCCACTGAGCCATATCCAGCCCCAGAGACGCACATTTCTATCTCTAGTCTCCT
This sequence comes from Petromus typicus, assembly GCA_004026965.1. Lineage (NCBI taxonomy): Eukaryota > Metazoa > Chordata > Mammalia > Rodentia > Petromuridae > Petromus > Petromus typicus. The sequence goes on from PVIR01006770.1 coordinate 48,319, forward strand.
TCTGAACAGAATCCTGGATATTCATTATCAACTACTTATTTGACACCACTTAACAGGAGACTTTTGAGTCTTGGCTACCATTTTCTTTTAATGCATAATAATGTTTAGCTACTTTTTTTTGACAGAGTCCTACTTTGCAGTTCAGTCTGGTCCTGAACTCAGCCTCCAACTCACAGCAACCTTCCTGCCTCTGCCTCCCAAGTGCTCGGATTACAGGCATGAGCCACCATGCCTGGCACTATGGTATGTGGTTCTCTTTGCTGGTGGGCATGAGTCTCCATGCCCAGCATTATTGTATGTGGTTACCTAGGATCAAATCCAGGCCCTTGCTCTTACAAGTCAGGCGCTGGAACCACTGAGCTAAATCCCCAACCCGTTAGCTACATTTTGAAATGTTTTACTAAAGTATTGGGTGATCTTTTCTTCATTAAAAGCAGAGTTTGAAAAACAGAGTATAGTACAATCAAGTGAATAAGTAATTGTGGGAAACAATAAACATTTAAGTTTATTTTTATTAATAGTAATAAAAACTGGACATTCTAATAAATGTATTTAAAATATGATCATATGAGGCCAATTATTTTGGCTGTTGAACCAATGGCATGCTTCAAAATGCTATTAATGGCAATCCTTTCAAAACATGCATTGAGTAACCAGTGTAGGTCTTCCTCACTTAAAAATATCATATTATTATTTTCTACTGCACCATCTGGTTAAGTTAGATTGTTGCAAGATTTTGCTATATGTTCTTTGGACTCTGTACTTCATAGGCTACAGTGTATTCAAACAGAGTAGGGTACATGCCATACATTTCATTCAGATTCAGAGCCAGTAGGTTCTTGAAAGAGGGGTTGGGTGGGTAGGGAGTTGGGGTTCTCACTGTTAGCTAATGGTCGTATTTTTGTAATAAACCTCTTTTAAACTCTTGTAATCTAAAACTCTTGGGGCATTTTGATTCAGTAATTTTATTCTGGAGTTGGTTGATTAGTATTTAACAGAAAAGCTAGATCTTGAGCTGCTAAATGCGTTGTGACTTGAGACTTTCTCTAGCCTAAACAGTTTGTAGTAGTCATGTTTGTTTGGAATTCACTGTGCCTTCCAGAACCAATCAATGAAGGTACCAAGGTACCGCTGTATTTCAGCTCTTTCTCAGCTGTTTATCGCTAACTCCGGTGAAGACAGCAAAGTAAGTTTAAATAGTATATAATCAGTTGTGTATTTCTTACAGCATATTAAATTAGAGATACATGGAAATATCTGATGAACAAAATGACTGGAGATTATTTTTCTTTGTATTTCCTTCCAGAAAATATGAATAATGCATCAGTGAATAAAAATTTCAAGAGTGTAGATTTCAACTCAGATTAAAATAATTAGAACTGAAGCTACTCCCAAATATAATTGTATGTTAGTAACATAATTAAAGTAGTATTTTGGCAATAGGGTTTCTGTGAAGGCTTTTGGATTTTATGAGCAGGGAAGGTTGTTGATGCTTATCATAGCCATGTATGTATGTCCCTCTAAATCTTTGTGCTTGTGCCACTTAGAGGGACCCTTTTAAATTTAATTTTGCTTGTAATTCTACAGCAGGCAAAGCAGTGGCCAGTGCAGAAAGTTCAGCTTTCACATTCATTATGCTTCTCTTTTAAATTCAATAAAGACATTTTAAATTTAGAGAGGGAGAGAGAGAACAATAATGGAAGGAGAGCAAAAGAGAAGAAAAATAACAAAGCAAGAATGAAGAAAAAAAGGAGCATTTTGAGAACTCTTCCACTTTTATTCAAAACACAGTCACTGATCGAGTAAACAGCAGAGGGCGTAAACTTACGGGTCGGGTCAGTTATGGATTGGTTGAAGCATGCAGAGAGGCAGATGGTTGTAGATTGATTGAAGAGGCAGTCCTGCTTTTCACCGTGGGTGGAGTCACAAATAAAGCAGACTGTAATCGAGTCACACCTGGCTTTCACCTTCAATAGCCTCCCAAACTGACTAAAACATCGATGGGACGGTATTTGGAGATTTTTGACAGGTGATTCTCCCTCAGATGCAAATGAGCGTGCTTAGCACTAAGGAGAGGTAATTCATCTCTTCCACCATGAAAATATACAGCAAGAGACAGAGATTTAGTCAACAGAAGGTAATTCACACTAGACACTGAATCTAAAGACTGTACTTTGTAGTTTCCAAAACAATGAGAAATAAATTGGTTATAGTCCATGTAGATTATGATATGCTCTTATAGCAGTACAAAATGACTGACACACTAGGTAAAGTGGGCCACTATTGTGATGGGAATATTATAAAGAGGATTTTAAAATTGAAGATCTAGGAAACTGTATGAGGTTATTTTTTTTTCTTAAGTAATGGGATGATGAGAAATCATAGAGTTTGAAGGAGGTAGTCTTCAAGATGTCTGTCGAGGTAAATTCAGTATATAAAAAAGAAAATAAAATTTAAATGATGGCATATCAAATGTATGGCAGGTGACTTGATACTCTGCAGACATAACTGACAGTTTCTTCTGGACACTATTGTCTTGTTAGAATACCTATAATAGATGCTCTTGGGTAATAATTCGATGATTTTTTTTTCTGTGAGAAATACAAACATCAAAACTTTGTCATGTACCTCCATAGAAATTTGAGATCATAGCAATATTTATATTGTTTATAAATGTGAGACAAAGTATGTTTGTTTTTATTTTTATTTTCATGTGTGAACAAATGACTCATGAACACTCAAAAAATCCTTGTTTATATCCACAAGCCTGAAATTTACATAAATAAGAATAAATTTGCTTTCAGAAAATTTCTGAAGAGGTATTGTCAATAGCTGTGAAAATGTGCATAATAGATGAACTCATGCCCTGGAAATATTTACCCTGATAGTCCTGGAGTTCCAAAACCAGTTTCTTGTCACATGGAATTATTTCTAGTGAATATCAAAGGCAAATTAACATGTATTTTAAAGGAGACTACTTTGTTTCTTTGGAGTTTGAAACTAATATATCTCATGGCGTTCTCCTAACCAATATTTTATTTTGTCTTTGGTGTTCTAAAGGAAGGATTCGGGGGAGGAGAAGACAAGGTTAGAAAAGTTGAAAGGATTAGAGGGTATTTACAATTTCAAAAAATATATAAGAATTTAGATGGAGTAATCCATGCACGAGGCAGATGAGTAAGAGTGCTTTTGCCCCTGCTCTGTAATGAGATGTAAGGAATGTTACTTATGTTAGTCACCCTGCCCCAGCACTTTGATGTCTGTGCCAATAGAGGGTCATCACATTCCAAGGACTGGATAGGCGAAAGCCTGGACTCAGCTGTTGTGGACGAACTTTGTCCATTAATGTGCAAAGGGTGCCTGCAGAATCTGCCATTCCATGAAATTATAAATAAAATAAAACAAGCAAAACAACTAACACTGAAAATACCTGAAGAGTAAATTAATACCAAAATCTTTTACTTGTTGGCTTGAGCATTAATGTTAAACCCCATTTTAACCTTTTGGGCAAAGAGAGATTGGAAACCATATTAGTACCAATCATAGAATATTATTTAACTAACAGAAAGGCGTCTTTGTCTTCATCATGTGACAGGACCCAGGGATATTAATTTCATTTGCCTATGGCCTGTGAAACAAAAGGAAGCATTTGAAATAGAAAACAGGTTTCTCCAACAATGATGCTGTGCATTGTACCCCAACAAAATCCAGATGTACTAATGAGTTGGATGAAAATTTCAATTTCCAATTTCCAATATAAGAAGATATGGGCACACATTTTTAATTCAGGTAAAGTTTTTTACTTACAAATTTAAAATAAAATACAGAAATGAGTTCTACTCTACATCAAAGCATAAACTATAAATCCAAAAGTAAGGAATATACAAATGACATTTTAAAAGACAGTGTAGTTTCATTATACACGTACATATGAATGTCTACTGAACCAGTATTGAACTAATGAAAATACAGGGTTAAGTTTCTATGAAACATTATTTACAGTACTTTCATCAATCATTTCATAAGGAACATTTTTGAGTTATTTAATTTCATTTTGGTCTTTCGCCACACACATTATTAAACACATGATGTGGAGGAATTAACAATGAAGTCATGGTTCGTCACATTCTCCCTCAGGCTTGAATGAAGCCTACTCGGCATATTTTCTCTATGAGACATCAGTGCTGTCTTGAGGTGTCTGATGTTCTTAATCATGAAATTACACTTCAACACCATGCATAGTGGGCTGTTTAAACAGCAAAGTTACCAACAAAAAGCCCCAAAAGACCAACACTTGGCACAGATAGAAAATTACAGCTTTTGAACTGAATCTGAACACTTTCCTGTCTGATCTTGGCAAGTTAACCCCAAGTTTCAACCTTGAATGACTGCAAATATTCACAACGATTGATTAGAGATTAAAATAATTTTAGCACTGGGCCAGAGATTTAGCTCAGTGGTTCTGGTGCTTGCCCTGCAAACACAAGGTCCTGAGTTCAATCCCTGGTAACTACATACAACAATACTGGGTATGGTGACTCACACCCACCAGCAATCAGTACCACATACCGCAGTGCTGGGCATGGTGGCTCATGCTTGTAATCCCAGCACTTGACTTGGGAGGCAGAGTTGGTGTATTGTTGTGAGTTCAAGGCTATCCTGGGGTATATTGTGAGCTCAGGGCCAGTGTGAATTACAAAAGTGAGACTCTGTCTCAAAATAACAATAATTAATAATAATAATAATAATAATAATAATAATTTTAGCAAAAGTAAATTTACAAATACAGAATCCAGAAAGAGAAGGATCTGAGGGGTGTGTGTGTGTGTGTGTGTGCGCGCAAACACAAAAGAGTAGAAAAACAGATGAAGAGAAGAGGAGAAAGAAGGAAAAATAGCAGTTATTCAGTACTGAGACAGATAGTTTCTAATGGAAATAAACTGAAATCAGTGTTTAAAATTATCTTAATTGTTCTGAAATTTAAAAAATAACCATATACTTTGAACATTCTCTAATTGTTTTATTGAACAAAAGCAATGTATTATTTCATTATTGTACTTTTTTATACTTAGTACTGCAACATGTTTTTACAGTTGTTACTGTGGTGACTGTTGAGAAACTCATGTTTTTAGGGGTCACATTCAGATGGCTGCATGTGATTTAAAGTATGCCATCATTAGAGATCACAGTATAAAAGAATTTTTAATATCAGATTTAAATATTCAATAACAGTTAAAGAGTTAAAAATCTCTAGATGCATGGAGGCTTTTATACTTTTAAAATATCAATATAATATTATTTCAAATATATGTAACCACTCTACATATTCCACTGTTTTTCAGAGTTATCACTATTAATTTTTATCCAATTTTGTGGTTTACAAATATATCCCATTAGCACTTTTACCTGGAAACATGTATTAACTACTCTAATTTATACACACTTTAATGTAACCTAATCTTATGATCATATAAAACAAATTACCTTAAATTGAATAAATTATTTGAAAATAATATATAAATTTAGTAGGGTTAGTAGTATTCATTTGTTATATTCACATATATTTTATTCACAAATTATTAAATATTGAATAAAATTACCTATTGGCTATTAGTAAACAACACACACATATATATGTTATATATATACATATAAATATATACATACATATATGATAATTGAACTTTGTGTTTAGATTTAAATCTCATCCATGAGTTAATTTTTTTTTTCAAAAAAGTCCAAATCTGAAATGCTCCAGCTCTAAGCATTTTGGATGAGTATGATAACCACCACAAGTAATGGCTTGTATGTCTCAAATCAACACGGTGTGAAAGGAGGACATTAGCTTATACCTTTAATTACAGAGATCAATAGTTCCTCCATTTTGCAAGGTTTTACTACAGGCTCTGTGCCCATCTACATGTAAGTCACTCTTAGTTTGGCACAACATTTACAATTGCAGTTATGCAAAGATCAACCAAGTCATTAAACTATGGTTGATTGTAATAAGAACTTTTTAAGTTTCATTTTGACATGTAAATTATACTTTATGAAAGTGCAAACTGGAAAAAAATCTATACATTTTTAAAAATCTCAGAGTATTCCAGTATATATTTTTAAATAAATATATCCTTAAAATGGAAAGAGGAAATACATCTGAAAAATTGTAAAGCCACACCTAAACCATATCTAGCAACAACAAAAAAATGCATATTATTTAGATTAGTGTTTGTGCCAGCTATGTCTTATGGCAATATATAACTCATTAAATGTTTAAAGAATTAGAAAATTTCTAAATAATTAGAAAAAGATTAACAGTTGATACCTCTCTTTGCTCTCAATTACAGTGTCTATGATCAACATGCACAATGTTGATGTGTTTCCTTTCTAAAGAATTCCAGGATTATGATTTTATTATTATTTATTAAATTTGAGTGAAATCATATGATTTCAGTTTTCTCCAATTTATATGGAGTTTAAATCTAATATTATCATGAAAGTATAGATGTAGCTTCACCAGATTGTAAATTTTGTATCAGTAAAATTTAAATCCTTCCTTAAAAGATAATTATAGAATGTATACATTTTCTCTTCATTTAAACAATATATTACATTTAAAACTTACATATTATTCAATATCTGTAATTGTTCAATTACTAATACTTATTTCTAAGAACAATAGTATTTAGTAACAATAAAATATTCAATAAAATTTATTCTTTTACATTTATTCAATAAAATATCAGGTTATTTTTGAATGAGATAGTGATGTACTGTATTAGTTTTTATTAATATTTAATATACATACAAATATATTATTAATTAATATTCAGTAATACTAATGTGCATATTCTATATTTGTCAAAAGAATATGACACTTAGTATGAGTGTAATGTCTCAGTTAAAAAATAATCTATTGAAGTTAATGCTTTTGTCAGAAGAAATGGAGAGATTTTAAATAAATAAGAATTACAAGAACTGAACCAAGAAAACTTAAAAATCTTGAACAAACCAATGACAAGCAATGAAACCAAAGCATTAATAACAATACCACCAACTAAGCAAAGCCCAAAATTGTTGATGAATTCTACAAGAATTTCAGGGAAGATCTAATACCATAAATCCTCAAAATCTTTAATTATTGGAGATAGAAAGGGTACTGTCAAAATTCATTCTTGGAAAAAAAAAAAATTCTTCATCCTAAACCAGACTAGGAGCCAATTATAAATGAGAATTAACCTAACTAAAGCAATTTTTTAAAAATCCTACAATAAAAACTGCATTACTCTGAAAAAGGAAATCAGGGGAGACAATAGAAAATGTAAAGATGTACTTTGTTCATGAGAAAGCAGAACCAATGTAATCAGAATGGCTATATTGCCAAAACTATTATATAACAGGGACTTACTGTAATATTAGTCAAAATATCAACAGCATTTGTCATAGATCTAGAGAAGACAATCCTGAACTTCACATGGAACCAAGAGACCCATAGCAACAAAACAATCCTGATTCACAAAGGCAAAGGAGGTGGTATCACAATCCCAGAATTGAAGCTATATTATAAAGCTATGTGATTAAAACAGCAGGGTACTGGTGCAAAAACTGGAGTGTGGATCAGTGGAAGAGAGTAAGGGCAGAAGAAACAAACCGAGGCACACACCAATATTTACTGTTGGAGAAAACAACCTAAAACATATACTGAAGGAAAAATAGTCTCTTTAATAAATGCTGCTGGGAAAACTTAAGATCCACATACTGAATACTGGATCTAGATCCATGTATTTCACCACATAGTAGACTAAAATAAAAAATAGATCAAAGATCTAAAGGTTAAGATACAAACACTTAAGCTGTTGGATGACATGATAGATTCTAGATAGCATAGACAAGGACTTTTGAGCAGAACCCAATGGCACAAAAAATAATACTGAGAATTGACAATTGAGATCATGTCAAATCAAACAATTTCTCCACAGCAATAGAAAGAACCAAAACACTGAAGAGATAGCCACAGAGTGTGAAAACAAAAATTATCAGAGAGAGAATGGATATTTACACTATATAAAAACCTCAGAATATGAGACAATCCTAAAAAAAGACCTAGTCAAAAATGGACAAATGAAAAAATGAACATTTCTCAGAAGCAGTACACACAACCAATTAATAAATCAAAGAAGGTTCAGCCTCAATGACCATTAGGAAATGCAATAAACTACTTTTAAGTCCCATCTTGCCCTAGAAATAATCATAATAATAAAAAAGGCCCTAAAAATTATAAGTGTTAGTGAGGAGAAAAGAAGTCTTCTACTTTATGGATGTGAGTGTGAAGTAGGAAAATGCCTATGGAAGTCAAGGTGGAGGATCCTCGAGAGACTGAAAGTAGAAATTCCACTAGAACGAGCTGCCCACTTACTTTTCACTTTCTGCAGTAAGAAATTTGTCATGTTTGAGGGACACTATGGACAGCCATGTTCATAGTGGCACAATTATAATAGCCAAATTTTGGATGCAGCATATATGTCCATAAATGGATTCATAGTAACAAAGATGTGAAATTTATACACAATAGAGAACTACTCTTCTATAGAGATGAGCTTGGGGAATTCATAGGAAAATGATGCTTTTGCAAACATAAATTTAAGTGAAGTCAGATGTACAAGCTAAACATAACATAGTTTATCTTATAAAAGAAACTCAAAATGTATACATGCAAATGAATGAGTAAAATGGGGGGTAAATAGGATGTAGACAGGTTCAGCAGGTTCCCCAAATTACCTATTCCATTGTTTCAAAAATATTATAATATATATGCTAATTTTTTTTCCATTTACATAACTTAATTGTATTAGTTCCCTGGAAAAGTTTGTCCTAATATCTGTAGTTATTTCTTCTTTGTGAAATAGTCTCTTTTGTCTATATTTTGTTCTCTGAGTAACTACTTCAAGATTATGATACACAGTGTATAAACTATTGTTATTTTCTTATTAATTTTTAATGAAACTTTATTTTTTACAAAATAGAAAGTAATATAAAAATAAGTGAATGAAAAACTTGAGTTCCTTTTTCAAACGACACAAACTGTATCCCTACCATGAAGGTTTCCTGCACTGCATTTTCAAAAGAATAAATGACTCATGTATTTTCCAGTACTGGGGATAGAACTCAGGACTATCTGTGAGCCAGGCACTGCACCACTGAGCTACACCACCAGCCCAAGGATAAACATTAGGAGCAAAACAGTCCTGACACTCTGCTTCCTCTGTATGGCATCCTTACCGGTCCTTCTTCCACGGCGTTCCTGCTTGCTTCACACTGGAGCATAACATGGGTGTTCACTCTATCTGAGAAGCAGTTCACCTAATTCCAGGCATTTCTCATCATTGTGTTAAAATTGGAAAATGTATTTGATCCCTAACTGTTAACAAGGTTATCGCTGTCTGACTCAGTTAAATATAATAAGTGCAGCTACTTAAATTATGTCAGTAAAGAAAGAATGATGAGGAAAATGGCATTGAATATAAAGCAGAATTCAGTAAATAAGCAAGTAGTTTTGTTACATACCTGTAGAGAAATTAAGATTGTCTTTAGATACTTACTGTTAGATATTTGATCCTTGACAAGAAGACATACTATTTATAGTCATTAATTAAGGAGATTATCACTTCTGTTTATATCACAAAATTATGAGAGGTAGAATGAATTGCTTTTTAAGTCTTTTAAGCAGGTTAATTTTTATTTATTTATATGTGTAACATACTACATTACACAAAATCAAAATAGCAGCCTATTTCCAAAGAAAAGTATAAGCACCCTGATTTTCAAGTGGCACAAAGGGTAAAAATCATAAATTTTGCAATTCTATAAGTCAAATCTACCAATTTCTGAAGCTAATTTTTTAAAACTAAATTGAATTTATGGGTACATTTTAGAAATATGTTATGATCATATCCATCCTTTAAAATTTGTACCTTGTACATCATATATCTAAATTCTTATTTTTTCCCATCCTCCTACCCTCACTTCAACCTCCCAAAGCCCATAGCCTTTCCAGATGGCTGTGTACAAGGTATGACAATAATTATATTATTCATATTTTAAATTAACATTTTCATGTTCTAAATTCTTAGAATTATTTTTAAAATATATACTATCATATAAATTATTTCCTATTTATTTTTTTCATGACCTCTGTACAATCACTTTGGGAGACAGTTTAGCAGAGTTTAGTAAAATTAAATGGACTCTTACTATATTCAATTTAGCAGCCATGCCCCTTAGTATTTACCCACGTGCACCTAACATGTAAGTCTATAAAAAAAATCTTGGGCCGGTGAGTTAGCTCAGTGGTTCCGGCGCCTGTCTT